>JAJJWX010003305.1:600000-825075 GCA_023529315.1 Papaver bracteatum | reverse complement strand
AGTGCCATAAAATCATAAATCTCTGATGTCTTCACAAATGTTGAATCCCACTATCGCAGCGGAATGCCAAATCAACAGAAGATACATGGGGCCAAGACGATCAAGCCTAAGACGTTCGACGCTTCAGCGCTCAAGCATATAAAAAGCCTTCAAATTATACTCTCAATCAAATAGTACAACTTCGATAATAGTGCCTCTAGCTTCAACATAATATCTCGACGGTGACACAATGGTTCAACACCGACGCAATCAACGTGTGGCTGAATTAGAAATCGATAAGTCTTCACTATCCCACGATGAAACTTCTGAAGAAGATACAACATCATTCATCAATGGATGCTACAAACTCCTTTAACTCTGCTAACCCCTGCACGACTGGGAAACTTCCTCTTTTCACCAATCATATCCAGAATGAAGACTGTTGCTGCTATCTACCGTACAACAACAATGAATCCCCGACGAAGCCACTTCACAGTAAAATCATATTCAAGAGAATTTGGGTTGAAATCCTAGTACACCTTTATCTTGGGAATGCTTAACCCACCAAGTAGTTCGTGCATATAAATGCTCACTAGATGGAGGAGCAAAGACTATCATTTTTTTCTTATGTGGCAACTCCAACCATAGTATCGGCATCAACAAGGATATGTAAAGGAAACCCATTCATGGTCTCAGCATCAACAAAAATTTCTAGAGAAAATTGAATCATGATCTCAGCATCAATAACAGTCTCAGGCACAACATCCTGATTTATCAACTATCTATTCTATGAAGTGTTACTCGATGGATCGTACTTCTCCAATCCCTAGTGATTCATATCAAGATATATAGACATGAAAACATGATAACATAAACATCTTCCTAAAGCTTGCACGACGGACGGGCACAAATCAAAGTCTTCTAGAAGATGTTCTCATCGCCTCTACAAATGAGATACGACATGGTCCAGGCCATGGGTTTACAAAAATGCACGAATGGGTGAGGAATGGGACAATACTTCCTCAACAAAAGGTGTTTTTCTATGTTTCTTATACAACATACCAAAAGGGCGCATCAATTGGACATACGAGCTGAAAGATATGGCCTTTACCACCAGGTCTACGAAATTAGAAAAATATGTATGGGATTTCAAATTACAAATGTGCATGATTCGTTGGCTGACCTCTGCAACTCTAAATTGAGTGATTCTTTTTTCATTTGATAACTCAGTTTTTTAGCTTCAAAATTTAGGGTCAAGCATCAAATTCCGACGTCGTATGAGGTTCCTACATCTTCCAGAGCATACAACGTACAAGCAACAATTCTTAGACGGGATTCATAACTTTCACAGTCGATCGGTGTCTACCATGTCTTCCCACTAAGTCCTTCATCAAGGTATCTCCAACTTTGACCATCTAGGTTTTTATATCAATTTATCTACCTGGGTCCTCTATCTAGGTCTTGCCAGAAGAAAGAAAAACGAAAATGAGAGATTTGACAAAATACTGGGGACTGACTGTCCACTGATCATGGCGATTAGTTTCAACAGTCCAAGACCCGTGGCACTAGGCTCTCATGTGATGATCATTCATCATAAGAGGAATGCTACCACTGGGACATGAAACCATGGTCATTACATCACCCCCTCTCGAGAGCAACCTCAGTTATGGTCCCGTGACCAGGGTTTCAGAAGTGATGTTTTCTGCGACTAACAAAAACAAGACGACACTGCAAGCACCAAACCCATGTATCAATCAAGGGGTCCTGATCTCAAATGAATCAATGACATTAAAAGCCTTCACCAACTGTTCAAGGAACAAGTGAATGGTCTAAAGACACAACATGAGTGTTTTACAGCAAGCTCGTCTGAGATATTTTGCACTGTCCTGTACAAACCGATGAGCTGGGAGAAATTGTTGAAGAATTTATGGATGGGTCAAATTCCATTTCTTCATATGGATGCCCTCTACAACATTTCCAAAATTCACAACAATTGAAGAAACGACCAAGGAGATGTGGCTAAAACATTGGACAACATACAATCTGAAAAAATTCGGAAAGTTTCCTGGAAGTTTATTGTTTTGCCTTTTTCAGGCCCTAAACATGCTCAAAACTCAAAAAAGAAGCTTCAGTATTAAAGCTTGGAAATTTTCTGGGCACGAATATACATATGCAGACCGCGAAAATCCGACTTCGGACGAAGATTCTACATCGTTTCTATTAATGGTTGAAGTATGAAATTTTCTGGTGACGTATTTCGACGAAATTACTCGGATACTCACATGGATTCTCATTTATTCATTCACAAATCAGAAATTTCATACTTCTATGAAGAGATTACATGAGATATATACTTACTAAGGTGGCCTCTAAATCTTTTGAAGGCTCGACAATGCCGTAATCTCCATTGATAACGCCGCTATCTCCATTTGGTTCGGGATTTCGGGGATTCTCCATATTCCCATGCCCCAAAGAAAAGTGCGCTTCATTAACATTCTTCTTATCTTTAATGATTTCTTCCTGGACTCATCAATAATAATAATTATTATTTCATTCAAGGAGATGCCACGATCGCCTGCACGAAAGAGATACTTACATCGGCTTCTTCATCAGTGCTGGATTGTTTTCCCGGGAACAAGTTGAAGGGCATTAATCGATGGAGAAAAAGTCTAAAAGAAGTAACAAACCTTGGTATCGTGATCCTAATTACACGGGCAGGGAAAAGTCATGACACAAGGAGCGCTAACAACTCACCAAAGAAACGGCTGGGGACTGCACGTCATTTGCTAACATCCTGTGGTCCTTACTTCTGGGTTCTCCGCTCCCGTAGACTTTTTTCCATTTCTGTGGGGTCTACATTTATCCAGGATTTCACCATATGATCATCATGTGGAAGAGCTAATGAAATAAGCAGAAGTACAACTCAGTATGAAGGATCTCTCACCATCGCTCAGAGGTCCCAGGAGTACATTTTCTTAAAGTTTCATCCATAGAGATGTCATCTCTGGAAACACCATGTTTGGAACTATCATCCTTTGAGTCAGTCATTCTTGCAAAGTGGCTATTTCATAACATCGTTCATATAAAGCGTAGGATTCGACAAAACAATGAATCTTGGAATAAAGGTAGTCACAACAGCGTCTACAAAAATGGTAACCATCCAACTCTTACCTATTTACAATTTCACTAGCTGTAGTGATTACAACCTTGAGAATTTGTTCGCTCCTTTAAACCTGCAAGGACGAACAAAATTCATTATTCAAAACCATAACGTGATTTTCATAAAACTGTGAACAATTCACGAAACTTCCATCATACGAAAAATTCACATTATTTTCACCGTGTGAGCGACTCCCATAGAGTGAATACTCATTGGTTTTGTGCATACACTATCAGATCACAAAACCCGTACAAACAGTATTTTATCAAAATTATTTAATTCTAGCAATTTCTGATAATCAAGAATTTTATTCCGTATAAATTTTCACAGTGAACATTCACTGGTTTTTCAAAAATTGGACAAATGATAATTCTACAATTGTGAAAACTCACATACAGACATTATTTCACCATGAATAATTGTTTACTTTCAATAGTTGTTCAAAATCAAAACATTGATTTTACAAAAATATACATTTTAAACGTGAAACTCATGTAACTTTGAAAATATATGTATATATTTTTTTTCTCCCTCTCACGAGCATCCGTCTTTGAAATGAGAGTTTAATCCCTTTTGGAAATCTCACATATTAAAAAAATAAAATTTTGGCTTCCGTGAAAGCACATAGACAAATTTTTTATCATTAGACTCAAGTTTATTTCATTTGTTTCTTAAACTAACGAATGAGCAAATGTCTGTTCCTAAAACAAAAATTTCCTTTTGGGCTCGGGCCTATAAGTCCTAAACCAATCAGAATTGGACTCCTGGCCGCCCAAATTAGCAATGCCTCATCTCTCCACGCTTATGAGATGACACTCTATCTTGCTATCAGAATCATTATCTGCGCATTTGCTCGTACACGACACTATTAGAGCATCTCGAGGATTCTGAAACTACCTTTGTATGACTGAGCTCAAACACCGATCTCGTCGACTGAAAATTGCCATCTAATGGTTACTACATAACATGATTGTTCCTCACTAAGCAGGGGATTAGTGTTGATGGTGGATTTTTAACAAAGTACAAAGCCATAAAATCATGCTATTGCAGGCTTCCGGCATGTGACGATTCATATTTTACGAAGCCATGATGAACATGTTCTCGAAAATCCTCCACTAGATGAGCATTCGACACCTGGAATTTCATCGCAACCTCTATGTAGAATAACATAATTGGACGGTTCTCCGTAAGATTGAGAGAAATAACGTCTTCAGGACGTCGGGGACACTCACTGTTCCCAGAATACATGAAAGAGACCCACCTCTACACAGAAGAACAATTGGGCGGTTCTCCGTAAGATTAAGAGCAATACGCCTTCAGGGCGTCGGTGATACTCATTGTTCCATGACTATGTAGAGAGACAGTGAATAGATCCAGGCAGTTCTCCGTAAGATTGAGAGCAATAACGTCTTCAGGACTTCGGCAACACTCGTTGTTTCCTAACTATGCACCTAAGAACGGGTATGACGCTTTAACTGGCTAGTATCCCTTCTGCAATAGATTAATTCTACCATGACATTCACCATTGAATTCCTAGAAGATAATCTATTTTATCTCATTACTCCAATTTCATAATCGAATCCACGGCTGATCTCATGGAATAGTAATGGGTAATCTTATTACTCCTATTTCATGATTGAATCCATGGACGATCTCATGGAATGGTAATAATCTTATTACTCCGATTATGTAGTCGAATCCACGATCCCATGGAATGGTAATATTTATTTTACTATTATTCTGAATTCATGGTCAAATCCACGGCTGATCCTATGGATTGATAATAATAAACTACTTACTTTTATTGATCAATCTCATGAATCATTCTCCAGTGAATTTCATAAATTAGTAATAGGTACTCAAAAATCGGGCATCTGGACTACCACTGAGTAAACCCCATAAAATTGTGCAAGTGTACTCGACATTATGCACAAATGAGCACCCAAATGCACGAATGAGCGAGCATGCGGAAATATGGAGAAATGGGGAATCATGCATAAAATAGGAGAGAAAAAATAATAACATTAAAATAATGGAGAAGCGCCCATGGGCCGGGCCCACAGGACGGCCGGTTGTGCCTTAGCCATGGCCGGTCCCATGCTTCCTCCATTATTTTCCTTATTTTGTTATTTTCATGAACTCATGAAGACTCCTCCATTCTAACAACTTTCCTTGTTTGAGCAAACCTCACGGTTCCTCCATATTTTTATGGTTTCTCCATATTTTCGTGGGTTCATGAAAAATAATAATATAAAATAGGAAAAGTGTTGCGGGACCGGGGAACTTAGCCGCCGGCTATGCCCTAGCCTTTTCCGGTCCCACACCTTGCAATCCCTAATCTTTCATAAATTGTCATTTCTCTCATCTCATGAAACTTTTCCGTTTTAACAAAAACTAATGGATTTTTCATAACATCACGGTTTCATGAAAAATAATAATATAAAATTAGGAAAAGTGTTTTGGGACCGGGCAACATAGCCGGCCGGCTATACCTTAGCCGTGGCCAGTCCCACACCTTGCAATCCCTAGTCTTTTATAATTATTATTTTCCTCAATTCATGAAACTCCTTGGTTTGGGCAAAAATCATGATTTCGTCAAAACTTCTCAAATTTTGCTCGAATCATGAAAAACCAAAAGCCAACATGGTCATACGACCGGCTAGCCTCTCATAGCAATTTTAAATGTTAGAATACTCTTATTTTAATATTTACAAAATATTGATCAATTGCAACAAAAATCAGGAATTTCAGTCAAGATGAAACTCTTCTGAAAATTCACAATGTTGCTCGAACGCACATCAGAAAATACTGAAACTCTCAGTACGGAGACAGGGACACCACGGAAACACGTGCATGTATTCTTGACCGACCAGGGTCATCCCTAGGGATTTCACAATGCCGGTCCCACACGTTATCACAATTTTAACCCAATTTGCTCGATTGCTCATATTGGGTCCAAACAACTTGGGATTTGCTCAATCGACCATCAGCTGGTCCCACACCCCTAAGGGACGTTTCTTGCATTCTTTTCCAGTCCCTCACTCCACCATAAATTAGATTTTATTACCTAATGCTCAATCGAGCAACTATTTTTCAATAAATGATGAAACTGGCATTTAATCATCATTCTTTCACCAACTGGTCAACTCAGAACCCTGGTGCATGCTCACTTGAGCATTCAGGCATCACATGGACGTCCATAGTCCCATGTGGTCGGTCCCTCCTTCTCTCATGACCTATTTTCAGTAATTCATCAATTAATGAGCAATTGATCAAAAATTAGGGTTTCGAACAAACGCTCCATGAAATCATTATTCTGAGCAAGTTCAAACACTAAATAAATTTATGTTGATCCACGCGGATTAATTATATAATATTCGGTAATCTACCAATATTTTTAATTAATATTTTATTAGGTAGTGTCACCAATAAATAAATAATTCGTTGAATTGAGCAATACTTGCTATTAAAAAAAATTATCAATCCAATTATCAATAAAAAAAATAGCTGCTATTTTCCTATTAAAAAAAAAGCAATACTTGCTCAGTTGCTCGATCCAATTATCAATTATCAATATTCAGTAACTTATCAGTAATTCGTCGAATTGAGCAATACTTGCTCAATTGCTCGAATATTCGTCGAAAATCGAGCAATACTTGCTCAGATGCTCGAATATTGATCCAACTATCAATATCCAGTAATTTATCAGTAATTCGTCAAATCGAGCAAAACTTGCTCTGTTGCTTTAATAATCCACATATATTCAGTAACTCATCAATATTCAACAACTTGTCGAATTTACAATATTTTCCCAGACGAGAAACATTAATATTCATGAATCCCTGAGCATTCATCAATCATGCTCGATTCAACAAAATCTAGACTTATTTTCTAGTCAGTCAAAAATTGACTAACTAAATACACGTATGTCATGCAGACTCCACAATTCGTAAGACATCAATCACGTCACAAATGGGGGAATATCAATTAGGGTTTTGGTCTGGAGGCCTACGGCACGTGGATTCATCCACGATGAGAATGTGAGTAAGTCGTGCAACGGTTGAAGGAGTTAGCAAAGTAGTGGGTGGACGGTTAACCAAGTCTCCACACGACATGGAACTGACTTTACCGCGATCTCCCACTTTCCCACTCTTTCACTCAACAAACCGTCACACTTATAGGGATCAACGTGTTCACTACTCTGACAATATAAATAAGTGTCTAAATTTATGATTGAGGACATCATCAACAATCGTCCACACAGAATTTCTCGAGTAGATACTCTCAAGAATTCATCAATCTACCAGAACTTATTCGAAATCAGTAGTTCATCAATTTTCAGAAACCTTCAACACATCCACAATCCTTGATCATCATTGATCCCACACAAGTCTCAGCTTCCCTCCTACAGATCAACCCATCTCCCTCTTTGTGACCGAATTGACTCTGGAACGGCCATTGACTTGGTTTAGGAAAGAGTCCTACAGATTGATCTCTCGAATCTAAGCACTCCCTTTGCAGTGCATCTGTGTGAAATTAAGCAATTTGCTCGGTTGAGGAGTCTCGACGACACGCTTGTCTATTTACTTCCCTAAAAACCAGCGAATCTTTTTTCCCCATCTATAAGAGGCTCATTATTTTAACCATTTAACTCTAGACTTTTGTTGCAAAATGTCTTTTTGTTTATCAGAAAATACTTCAAGATCTCCTCTTGCAGTCACTAAATTATTTAGGAGATGTAAATCCATTGGATTTTTATCAGAAAGTAATGCAGTCTGTAATACTTTGTCTTCTACATCTTTTAACTTATTTGATAAATCTCCAAAGACACACCAATACCATTTTTGTATTTCTTGTTTCAGTATCTTTAATTTCTTCACCAAAACACAAAATGGGATAACCTAGGATATGAACCTTCCAAAATTCCTGTATTTGATGATAAAAATCAGGATGACTCATCCATACTTTCAATGCTCTAAATGGGACAATTTTTGGTTTTGGAATTTCAGCATTTGCACCATACAAAGCTCCATGGTCTGATATTCCCCTGACTCCAACTTTATATCCCCAACTAGGATATAATTCCAACCATTTCTCATTGAAAACGGCTCTATCCAAATTGCACACAATTCTCTTTTTTCCTGCTTTATTGTTACACCATGAAAATTCTAATCATTTTTTTTTTGCTTGAATGAGACCACAATTATTCAAACAATCTTTAAACTCCATCATTGATATTTTTAAAGGTGTTAAGCCTCCCACTTTCTCATCCACATTCATTACTGTGTTGAAATCCCCAATCACAATCCAAGGCTTATTCAGATTGTTTAATACCACCAAACCTTTCCATGACTCTCTTCTATTAATTGTTAATGTAAAAGCATGAACTTCAGTAATAAGAACATCACCCACTTTCACTGTTATTTCTTGTTTGGTATTTGAAATTATTGAAGGAAAATTTATTAAAGCGCTCCACAGAATCCAAATGTTACCTTTATTTTCTTCAAAAGAATTACCAATGAGTTTAAAATGCATTCCTGGCAGCTTTAATTTTTTTATAAATTCAGTAGTAGCCCAGACTTTTGGTTCAACTAAATTAACTAAAGAATGACAATTTTTTTTTACTATACTTCTTAACTTGTCTTTGGCATTTGCTCTCCTAAGGCCTCTGACATTTCAGTATAAGATTTTCATTTGGAAAAAGTAGGTTGAAAAGGATTGGTACTTCTTTACCTTGTCCATTTTTACTCACATTTGCATTCAAATATGCAGTCTGATTTCTTGTTGTCACATTGGTCTTTTTACCAGCTTTTGGCTTGACTTGAGTAAACTCTTCATTATCCTTTGAACTTGAATCAGTTGTGGTATCAATGGTAGGGTGAAGTGAAATTGAATCAGTATGTTTCACTGGTGAACCAATATGAGGCTGTATATTTACCACATTATTTAGAGGTGGAGCACTGGAGCACATTGTAATAATCTTGTCCACAGAAAGTATTGTAAAGTCTTCATGTGAATTAAGGGATCCCCTGAATTCCTCCGATTTTTCTTGTGATATATGAAATCTCCCAGAGGAAGCTTCACATGTATGTTGAATAGGAGGAATTATTACATCAATCATTTCATTATCACTCAGTATATGGTCTTCAATATGTTCAATTATATGTTCAGACTCTTTTTCAGCTGTAGTAAAACAAATATCAAAACCTTTGGAAGCTGTTTGTTTAATTGGTTTTTGTGTCCATTGCTTTTGTGGGTTTTCCACTAAAACTTCTTGAATAGTTTCAGAATGATTCTTTTCAGTTCTTTTAGCTCTGCATTCAGCTGTTAAATGACCTACGATTGTACAGTGGCGACAAAATTTTGGCATCTTTGAGATTTGTATAGCCTGTTTAAATTTCCCATACTTAGATTCAACAATAACTTTACTGGGAATATACTTTGCAAAAATCAACTTCAACTAAGACACCGGCATAATAACCAATTTCTTTTTTTAACGTGGTTTCATGCACTTTGATTGCTCTTCCCAATTTACTACCCATCTGAAGAAGAATACTTTGCTTCCAGTACTCTATACTCAAACCTGGAAAAGAAATCCATACAAAAGCTGAAGAACTTTTTTGTGTCTCTGGATTAAAATTAGGTTCTCATGCCCTGAGCTTCAAAGTTTGAGATTCAACCATCCAAAGTCCTTTCCAAATAAGGTTTCTATCAGATTCATTATCTAATTTGATGATAAAAAATCCTTTACCCAAAGGTATGAATTGCAAAGTACCTTTAATAGCCCATTGTTTTTTTAATGAAGTAGTCGCAACTCCATCTTCCTCTTAACAAAATCAAGTCACCCCATCAATCTAAATCTCCATTCATTTAAGCTTTCTTCAATAACATCATCCGGAATAAACAGAGATGGGGGATCCTCATGATTAATTGATGGAGAACCAAATTTCGAACTCAATTTTTTTGTATTGGATCGAAAAACAAATCCATTTGATATTGGGTTTTTGTTAACTTCATACATGATTTATAGTATCTAAGTACTAGAATTAACAAAGTAATTGACACCAATCATCAGATTTGAAGAAAAAAACACCTGAATTGGGAAGAAAATCGATACGATTACCAAAAAATCAACGAATTTAATGAACGAGTCGCTCGCCTATTTCGTCACCGATTCGCATAGCTAAACGAGTCTTTGTCTACCTTTATTCTCACCAATTAAGTAATCACTTGAGATGGTATGATCCATTTCTTCTTCAATCTCATAGTACATTATTTGGGTGCTATCGTGGTAAATTGCTCTTTCTCTTCGCGATTTATTTACGTTTTCTATCTTTCTTTGTATTTTTTTCATGTTATGATGTACTTGTTTCTCTTTAAGACCATCATGTAAACATTTCTTGTGAAATGAAATTAATAATAGGATATGGGTTATTTCATTTATGACTCAATGCAGCCCAAAAAATCCCAGCTAGGTATAGCCCAGCAGATGACAGCTTTTGAACGTACATAGGTGGTTTCCCACCACCAATTACCAACCACTTAGGCCACTCCAGTGATATCAAATCAATAAAACAAATACGATTGATTTAGGTTCCTTAACTTGCTCGTCGTGCTCTCCACTCTCCACTCATTCAGTGTTAAGTAAAGAAGGAAAATCTTCTGTTAATTAAAGTTTGAAAGGAACGCGCAATTGGGGGATATCCATATTAATTGGGGGATATAATTACAGGACAAAAACGGTGCCCCAATAGCAATTTTGGGTGACCCCTTATGTAATTATTTTTTTAATTCCTAATCTAGCCCTCACTAATCCTAATTAGTGGTTAAGTTTAATTAGTAAAATGTTAAGTATTTGGGGGATAAATTAGTTTGTTTTTAGTTTTATTTTTAATTGTGTGGGTTAGTTGAGAGTAGAAGGAGGGAAAAAAAAATTGTGTGAATTTTTTTTTTGAAAATGGAAGATGATTGTGATGAGAGTATTGCAGCAGCTGAATCTTTAGCTCTACTACAACAACAATCACATGTTCAATCTTCGGTGTATGATAATAACTCACAATTAGAATTATATGATGAACCAACACCCTTGAATCATGATTTTCGTGAGCATGAAGTGTTTTGTGAAGAACCAACCCAAGAAAGTAAACATGTTCATCATACAAGCAACCCCAACA
This sequence comes from Papaver bracteatum, assembly GCA_023529315.1. Taxonomy (NCBI): domain Eukaryota; kingdom Viridiplantae; phylum Streptophyta; class Magnoliopsida; order Ranunculales; family Papaveraceae; genus Papaver; species Papaver bracteatum. The sequence continues at coordinate 813,762 of JAJJWX010003305.1, read as the reverse complement.
CACAGGTAATGCTTCAAAGAGGTCGAAAATTTGATTTTTCTTTTTCAAACCGCCATTATTTCTCTGAAAAAGCTTAGTACCGGCACACTCGTAGTATGAATTCTACGCCGGAACCGGCGCTACCGGCTTGGTATTCATACAATACGCATGCCGGTATAATATATCCCCCATTTTAAACACGTTCTCGACATTGTGTTCCAACTCCATTTAATGCCGGTACAATATATACCCCATTTCAAAATATTTCCCGGCATGCTTTTCATATTTTTGTCCATGCCGGTATAGCATATCCCCCATTTCAAAAGTTTCCCGGCGTGTTATTGAAACAATCTATGTATGCCGGTATTTAGTTATGCTTTTTACCTAACACCGAATATTCCATAGAATATTCCAACCGGCATAGCTTACTCCTAACTGACTTATGTGCCGGTACTTACAGAAAAGCATCCAGGAGTTTAAGATTCTTGAACTCCAATACCGGCGTAGTATATAAAATATCTGGAACGCCGGTATTTATTCCCGGCTTTCTGTTAAGATTACCTCAATGCCGGCACTCGGTTCCGGTTGGAAAACTCACATGTCGAGAATGCCGGTTATTGTTACCGGCATGTACCCTGTTTAGATAAAATGCCGGTATTGACTCTTCCGGCCTTTGTATTCTAGAACATTCAATGCCGGAACTGTAGTCAAGCACGCCGAAAATGGTACCCGGCATGGTAATTTTTTTATTTTCTATGAACTAATTCAATTTTTTTTTCATTTATTGCTTAGATTGTGACATACATTGATCCTACAAATTCCAAACCACTTGGTCCGGATACGGCCGAATACTATAAGATGCCCCCGGTATGTTACCAAACAATATTTTTCACCTAGTTTTTAGAACGTTCTATGCGGATTGCTTGTAATGAACCTTATAATCTTCCATTGTTGTCCTAATGTAGGGAATTAAATCTCCAGAGGAAGCAATTGCTTGGGCAAAAGAGACGTCTCTTAATAACAAGTGTGTATTGGTGAGGAATACCCAATGTTCAAATACGCGGTTTGAGATGGTTTGCGAGAGAAGTGGGAAATACACGGCGAAGAATAACCATAAGAGAAAGGGTTATGTATATGAAAAGAAGACTAATAGGGTATACAAGACTCGTACGAGGAAGTATGGATGCCCCTTTAAGTTAGTATTCTATTTAAGAGACAAAGAAAAGGATTTGTACGGTGTGGTTTGGCCAACATAACCACCTGGATCCGAAAGATTATAATGGTCACTCCATAGTTGCAAAGCTAAAACCTCATGAATTCGAGGATGTAAAGATAATGACCAAGGCATGTATCAAACCAAGAGTGATTCTCAGAACCTTCAAGGAAAAGGATGATCAGAACGTTTCTTCTCTAAGTACAATTTATAGCGCACAAGCAACCATTAGAAGGGTGGAATGGGAAGGGAGGACCGTTATGCAAGAATTTGAGAAGTTAGTTTGGTATCACAACTACACGCGCATCATTAAAAGATGACCGGACGAAAAGCCCTTCAAATATTCATTGCGCATCCTTTGCTTTCACAATTGGCTCATACATGTTGTGGTGTTCTTTTGATGGATTGCACCTACAAGACAAACAAATACAACATGCCGTTATTTAACATCGTGGGGAAAACATCGGACAAGGTAACATTCACATTGGCTTGGTGTTTAATGGAAAACGAGAGGGATTACAATTATCATTGGGCATTACAACAATTGAAATTATTGTTCCCGGAAAATCAATTTCCGAGGGTCATCGTAACCGATGTATGGCGTTATAATCTAATACAATTATTTAGGTAGATACCAAGATGATAGTAACCCAATCATAAATGTGTAATCAGTAGATGTGTATTTTAAAAACATTTAGGTTGCTACCAACCTGGTAGCAACCCAATTATAGTATGCGTACCACTTTTAGGAATAAAAAAAAAACTTTAGTTTTATTTGCAAAAAACTTAACCCACTCTCTTAAGCTACGAATGCCTAAGCCACCATTTTCCTGTGAAATACAAATGATTATAGTATGCGTACCTCTTTTTAGGATCAAAGTAATCTTGCCTCCCTTGGACAAGAATATAATCTTCCACGGATACGACTTCACCAAAATAAAAAAAAAAATGTTTGTGAGACTCGATCCTAGGATCGAATGTTTTATATCGAGGTAAAAAATAATTGGTGCGATAGTTACAAAGGTAAAAAATCTCAGAATTCCAGCACCACCCACATGTTACATTGTACGCCGGAACATTGACTTGCTACACTAAAAGCCGAAACACTATCTTGACACTCAATTTTAAGCAAACAAACCGACCTAAACAACATTGAACAAATAAAATGAAACATCAACAAATGGCCAATTGCAACTAACATCAGTTCTCGGAACGAGATTCAAGAAACAAAGCAGCTTCAAAATGCCTAAAAGGCCTTTTGAACAACTTCAAATAGGCCTCCTGAGCTTCATACCTATTACCTCTATATCTTGCAAGAAACTCGTTGTATTTGCGACATAATTTGATGAGTGCAGTTGTTCGATTGCGTACAACAAGATCTCTGCATTCTAGACCCGAAAAAAAAAAAAGGCCGGTGAACTTCCGGCAAATCCGATACTATGTAGTAGTTTTTAATCCACTGGGTTTCTTCTTCAACATCCGCTTCTATCTTAGCTTGTTTTTGACGTTTACCCGCTTCCTCAACATCCGCTTCAATCTTAGTTAGTTTTTCACGATAATGTTCAAGCATTGCTTCCTCTTTTTCTTCTCTTTTCCTCTTAACTATCTCTTCTTCCATTGCGGCAATTGACTTGGTGGTTTCTTCCTTCCTTCTTAGTTTTTCTAGTATTGTGTCGACTAAGTTGGTGGTGGTTGGTGATTGATTTCCTATCGCAGTGCACAATATGTTCCTCATAAGTTTTTCTTTTTCGAGGGAATTGATGAACTTGAACTTGGTAGTTGGTAATGGATAATCCATTAGAGAGATGTCTTGGACCTAACGTTGTTTTTTTGTATTTTTGGAGGTATCAAGTGCAATAGGTGTAGCCATTCGTTTAAATAGATGAGCACATAACGGCTCTATTCCACTTTTTTATTCCGGCATTAACTGTAATCTATATACCACGCCGGCAAACTCTTCCGGTTTAGTATATCATAAAAATAAATGCCGGGAAAGATTACCGGTTTAGTATATTATAAGACGAGAATGCCGGTATAGAATAATTTTTTTACAGAGATTTAACAACATATACCGGCATGATATTGAAAAAACAGTTAAATGCTGGTTTCCATGTCCGGCACTCAATCTAAATTAACGAGGACGTCGGCATTTGTTAAATTCAAAATAAAACGGCTATTTTAAAAAAAAAATAAGACCGTTGGGGATTCATTTCTATATAATACCCCACATTCCTTTGGAAAAATCCACACAAACCACGCACCAAATAACAAAAATCATTCTCTCAAGATACCAAGCACGGTTAAAGCTTTAGAAGGGATGGGGGATTCATCATCTACCTCTATTTGCAAAGTAAGTTTATTTACTAACAATCTAATGTTCAATACTATGACGCATAACTAATATAATTTTCTATTACAGAGTCATCATTGCAAGTGTCAAATTTGCAAGTCACCTTTTCATCTAGCCATGGATTGTCCTTTTATTTATTCAAAATGTAGAAGCTGTGATGGCACACGCCGGTTTTGGATTGCAAAAACTGATGACGCTGAAAATGGAAGAATGTTTCTAAGGTGTTTGAATCACCCAAAGTGCGATGAGTTTCAATGGTTTGACAAAGCTGTTGAACTAGAAGAGTCAAGAAAAAACCACAAAGGACAATGCAAGCCTATTGATAGGTGCTATATGAAGGGAAAGGAATATTTTGAAAGAGAAGATAAACCAGTTAAGATGGTTCTTGACACCGAAATTCCGATTTACGTCTTGAAGATATTCGCGAAAGATTCAAAGGCTCCGCAATTATTGAAAAGGGATGGAAATAGATTGTGATATCCAACCAGGTTTAATCCATTCCATGCCGTTTAGTATGTTTTAATTTAATTTTCTAATCCAATGTAATAGATTACTTAGGGATGAATTAAGAAAGCGTTTGTGAAAAACTATTACAGCAGAATTCCGGCATTCAATCAATCAAGATTAGAGTGCCGGTTTTGTAACCAAAATGAAACTTAAAAAAAATACAATTCCGGCATGCAATTAGAAAACGCATTTACTCTGGTACCAGAGCATATCTATACAGGAACATGGAATTTTTAATTTTCCAATTCCGGTATAGTTTGGTAGAACTATTTGTATGCCGATACTAGTCTGTAAATTTAAATTTAAACATGTTCAACCAAACAAAAACAAGCTGGATCGTGCTTAAATGTTCTTAACCCACGAATCATAAACCAAAAGCAAAACCAAGACGTAAAAACTAAAGAGCTAATCACTCGGTCCTTTGCTTATTTTGGCCAAATCTATTCCTCGTTTCCCCGAACAAAACTCTTGAACTATGGTCGGTTTCTTCAATTTTATCAAACTTTTCCACGACTTCCTTCATCTCTTCAAGGGATAGCACCTCTCCTCCCGAGTACTTGCAACCTAACATCTTCTTCAACTTTCCAAGCCGACGCCGCTAGATTCATACATACAACACATAATTAGTATATATATGCTAATATAGAATTCTCCGAAACATTAAACGAGTAAGCAGTTAACAATACTTACTAACAATCCAACAGTCTTATCAAGTTGGCTCATCGTAGGTGGTGCCGCTATAGTAGTTGGAACGAAAGGGTTTTTCTGGGGTGGAACTTGGACATCTTCAGGACGCATAACAAGTGGATGGGACCATTTCAAGTAATCATCAATATAGGATGGGTCAGCTTCATCACCACTGTTCGCAACCTCCCAATTAGTAGTATCCACCAAACGACGTGGTTCCCTATCCCTCCAGTGTGTTGTTTCAGGAGTTGGATCATACTATACCCTCAACTTTGTGGAACTTGACATGCAACAAGTTAAATCAAGATGGTACCTATCATTAGAAACTTTCATATAACGAGGTAATTGCTTGAATCCAATTTACCGCATCACACGTCGAGGATCATCCATAACGTATCCCTTTGGATGGAACAAAGGACCTTGGTATAATGCAACGTTATAAAACCAAGTGTATTGACGGTTATCTCTAGCCTCCTTGTAGGGGTCGAACACAACATCCTTGGTAGTCATCGCGTCAAGAGCTAATCTCATTTTTATCAGTCGACCATTGTTACCGGGCTTCGGATGGGCGTTGAACTCGTATTTCTTTGCTCTAGGCTCCTGGGGTTAACATCGGGATTAAACTTCAAAAAGGGGTGGTCCTTGAACAATGTTGGGAAATGTTCATAAGCCCACACCTATACAAATTTTAAATTATACATATAAAAGTCAGTAAATTTTGTTTCTAAATACATAACAAGGATACACGTGAAAAATATAAATAAGAACATAAGTTTAAAAACAAAAGTACCTGGAGTAGAGTGAAATTCCCGACGAATTGGTTCTCATCTCCGTCATCAAATGTGACATTGCAACGGTGCCCCATGAATAGGTAAAGACCTCATCCAACGGATCCAAGTATTGAAGGAAATTTACACTAACCCTGTTGCTACTAGTGTCAAGGAATACACGAGTGCCCAAGATGTATAACAGGTACGCGGCGGCCGTATAACGAATCTGTGCGGGGTCCCATCCATCCTCAACACTTTTTTTCTTTGTGTTTGCAAATTTCTTATTAAGCAGGGTCAGTTTGAATGTCTTTGTCCTACTAACCTTTGATACATAGAAGCTTTCCACAGACTTTTTGTAGTCCCAACCAAACAACTTGTTAGTTAGCTCGTGCAACTTCATCCATTCTAGATCAAAGTCACCTCGTTCTGCAATTGATTTGCCGATAACGTTCAAGCCTAGAATGTTCTGAGCATCATCAGGGATCAAGGTCATTTCTCCAAACGGGAAGTGCATTGTATCAGTTTCACCATGATACCTTTCAACGAAGGAATTGACGGTTACAATATCGGGCTTCACATAATTTTCAACTAAAGGATATAGACCAGATTCCTTTACTATTGCTTGGACATCATCATGCTCTAGAGACAAATCCCAATCAGCCGCGGCTTGGTTTCGGCAAACACGCACAGCCTTCTCATGATCCTACAATTAGGAGATAATGATTAAGAGATTTTAAGAGATTTTGCATTAATTCAGTACATATGCACGAAAGAGAAATTCTTACATAGGTCTGATATATAGTACGAGCCCATGAGTGCTTGTATCCAAATAGATGGCCCGGAACAACTGAAGCGGCGCCCCAAATTTGACCACATTCAAGGTCGGGTATCATGTCATCAACATGAGGAAGGTGTTCACCTTTAACTTTTGCTTTGCGTTTTCCTTTCCCCTTGCCTTGTGTTGGTTGTTGACTTGGACCATTTTGTTCAACTACTCCTTGGCTTTGGTTTGCTAATTGAGTTGGATCAATATCATTGTCTTCGTCCTCACTTTCCTCTTCATCTTGCACATGTTGCTCATCTTCCTCGTCTTCCTCCTCAACAGCTGCAGCAGGTTCACGGATTACAAGAATACTACGATCACGACCACTCTCCCAAATATCCCCTCTTGTCTCAAAACCCAAACGCTTTTTGTTATTCCCTCGAGGAGGCAAAGACAGAGGAGTATCAAGACCATCCTTCCTTTTTTTCTTAGTCGCAGCAGCTTTAGCTTTTCCTTTGTTTGCCGCCTTTTCTTTGGCCTCCTTGGCTTTAGATCTATTTCAAAAGAAGCACAAAATTAATACCACTAACTTTCATTTTTAGTACCGGCATACAAACCATGCCGTTAGCTAGTTCCGACATATCCATATAATAAACTTTCATGCCGGGTATAAATGCCGGCATTTAAGATTAAACGTCGAAAATGCCGGTATACTTCAGAAATTTTCCTGGATAAATTTACACCAATACCGGCATCTTTATATAATAAACGTCCATGCCGGATTGAAGTAACGGCATACAAAATTAAATGTCGAAAATGCCGGAAAGAATTCTAAAAATCCTGGATACCAAAAAAAGACTTCCGGTGTGGTTTTCAACCTAGATTGAGTGCCGGTACAACTCACTAAACAATGGGTCTCTGTATATTAGAAGTTCAATACCGGCGTGGTATTCAACCTAGATTGAGTGCCGGTACCAATTTACGGTGTGGTATTCATACTAAATCTTATGCCAGGATATTTACCGGCGTGGTATTTATCCTAGATTGCATGCCGGTTTTCACTACCGGTGCGGCATTCATACTAAATTAAATGCCGGAACTGCTGAAACTGAAAATTTGCAGCTAGGTTTTTGCGATTTTGACCTAAACCCATAGCTACAAATCGAGTGAAACACTAATTAAATAGTTCAAAATGACTAACCTTCTCACAGAAGCCATCTTAGCTAGTAGTTCATCGTCCGATAACTCTGCTTCTTTGTCTTCCTCCTCTTGAGCAATCAAATCAAGTTTTTTTTTCAATTTCTGTTGAGCAATCGTTCTTGGGTTCGATTGACTTGGATTCGCTTAACTTGGGTTCGATTTGGAAGTTGTTTTCTTCCGTGGAGGCATGGTTATGATTCGGGTAGGTTAATCGACGAAGAAATTTTTGATTTAACGATTAATCGTCGATGAAGAACGATAAAGAAGATGAAAAAAAATTCGGAACCCTCACACGACTATGCCGGTATAGAAATGGGGGATAACTGATTTTGTGTTTGGTTTTGATTTTAAGTTTTTAATTTTGTGGGAGGGTAAAACAGTCTTTTCATAAGTTCTTTTAATTAATCTAAGGGTGTTTTGGTATTTTCATACCAAAAAAACACCCCTTATCAGACACCCCTTATCAGACACCCAAGGTTGGGGGAAGTAATTCATATCCCCCAATTACGCGTTCTTATTTGTTCTTTAAAAGCTCACAATACAGTAGGTTTTGTCTGCATCACTTGGTAGAATGGAATGGATAGTTTATGTCAAAGGTATGGAAAGTGAGTTCTGGCCGTCGTTATTTATACAGGCTTTAAACCCCAGAAGAAAAAAAAAGTACATTGCATTCCCACATTGTAACGGACGTGAAGATGTATGCTATTATTTTGTTCATTTTAGTTTTTTCTAATTAGAAATTTCAGTTAAATTTGTGGTCATATTCCGTTTTTCAAATCTTAATAAAAAAAAGTAATTTAATTTTTTTTAATTTTTTTTTTTTTTTCATTTCTATAAAGGCAACATTTTTTATTTGCTAAAAGAAAATTATTTTCTCCTTTTTGTCCTCAGCAAACTTGGTTGGTCTCCAAATTTCTTAAAGCTAATTTTCATGTAGGTATTTTTATTTTTAAAACTGAAGAATCAAGCGGTAAATTACTTACACCAACCAAGTGAGTTCTGGCCGTCGTTATTTATACAGGCTTTAAACCCCAGAAGAAGAAAAAAGTACATTGCATTCCCACATTGTAACTGACGTGAAGATGTATGCTATTATTTTGTTCATTTTAGTTTTTTCTAATTAGAAATTTCAGTTAAATTTGTGGTCATATTCCGTTTTTCAAATCTTAATAAAAAAAAGTAATTTAATTTTTTTTAATTTTTTTTTTTTTTCATTTCTATAAAGGCAACATTTTTTATTTGCTAAAAGAAAATTATTTTCTCCTTTTTGTCCTCAGCAAACTTGGTTGGTCTCCAAATTTCTTAAAGCTAATTTTCATGTAGGTATTTTTATTTTTAAAACTGAAGAATCAAGCGGTAAATTACTTACACCATAGCCTTTATATATATATATTATTACTCATATAAAGTTTTGGTTGGTAGCCTAACAACAATTTTAATTTCTGGTTGGTAGCCCAACACCTTTTCTAAAACTAATTTTTTTAATTTTTGATTGATTGGTAAAACATTTTAAGATTCTTTACCCGCATTTAACATTTGCGGTAACGTATAAACAACCAAAAATAACAAACTTTAAAACACTTTAAAAAATTCTAAAAAAATCACGAGAAAACGATAATAATGGTCGTTATAAAGTGAATATTCTCCTAAACATTAGTGTTTTTTTTTATCATCGTTATCGTAACTGTTTTCTTGAAAAATAATACATACTGCCACTTATTAAACTTATTTTTTTTATTAGGAATGAGGAGCATAAATGCCCCAAATTTCATTGAGAATAAGATATAATTACATAATATTCAATTACAACCATAAATCGAAATACATGATTAATACAATAATCTTGAACAGAAATAAATCCCAAACAAAATTCTGTTCTGAATGTATGTAAACCGACAGGAGAATTGAAATCTTCTAATGGTTTATCACCATTTTGTTGGATACTCTCCGAGAACATAAGATGCTTCCATAAGAGAAGTAACATGCCCAAATTCTTCATCGAATTCTGTAATCTTTGATCATCACGTCCATAGATGGTTGAATGAAAGATTGAATGAAACCGAAAGTCCTCCAGGAGGTATGAGAAACCGTAATGGCACAAACTTGCCATACGTTATCAGAAATAAAAACTATTTACAATACTAATTGCTATAATGCAATTTGGTTCGGCGTTTCGCTGCTAGATTCGCCATCCCATAGGACTTAAAAGGTTGCCCAGGCTGACGTGGATGGCCAATCTAGCAGCTAGATATCTAGCCCATAAGACTTAGCCTAAGAAGATAATTGTTTATGTTTTAAGAGATAAAGTTGCAGAGTAAAATAAGGGGAGAGAATTTTTTTGTTTCGACCCAAGTATTAACAGTTCATGACAAAAAAAACAGGGCTTATCCTAATCACCGATCAAAAAAAATAAAAATAAATAAATAGGGCTTATCCTAATTTCTTCTTAAACCAAAGGCTACACGATGGAGCCGATCCTTCCAAACAAATTAGTGTGGCTAAAAAGCGCCAAATATGGGAGGACCAATGGCAGGACTGAAGGTGGTTCTAACCTCCCCCAAAAATTTTAAAATTCCTAATTAGTCATTAATTTCAATTACATTTTATGTTTAAATATTTTTGAAGTTTAATCTGTTAATTTTTTAAAATTTTAGAGTTTGTTCCCCGATTCCACCCAGCTTATGAACATTGTTTACCACCACCCTCTAATAGTATTATATCGGGTTCCACCACTTGGGATAACCACCTCATCCAGCAGCAATGCTACATTCACCGGGTGATGAATCCCGTGAATATCACCGCAAGACACAACAAAAACAATGGGACTCATAACCCATCCCCTACAAGCTCCAGTGGGTCTCAGGGGCCGTGAGGTGCGGTGATATTCACGGTAAAAACCGCGGTCAACGTAGCATCACTGCTCATCTAGAAGCCTGGACCGAACTCCTCCGTGGTCTCCTTTGTCAAATAAAAATTCAAGTAGATAAACTCCTCTGTGGTCTCCTTTGTCAAATAAAAATTCAAGGCGATAAACGCTTCACGTCTGGAGTTTTGGGTTTATCTTTCAACTTTCTTTCTAGAATTATTGAGAGATATTTTGGATTTGGGTCCCAACTTTATGACCAGTGTTATATTTGGGTCCCAATTTTTTTTAAATTAGAGTTTGGGTCCCAGGAATTGGTTTGACCGTCTTAACCGTTAAGAAAACTGGTTAAGTTAGGAAATGACCAATTAAAGATTGGGTTTTCACTTATTTACTAACTTTACCATTCTATTTTCTGTTAGACACATGTATGGTTAAGAATTACCCATAAACGAACGACTTAGATCGAAAACCCATGAATAAGTTCTTCTCGGTTGGAATTAATTCAAAATTGAAGTTCTCTGTACAAAGATGGTGATGGAAAAATCTTGAGAAATGAATTTGAAATTTGTTCTTCTCTGATGGAGGTGGGTTTAAATGAAGGTTTTAGGACTTTGAGTGGAGATATATATGGAATTTGAAGATCATGAAGAGAACCCACGTTTGGGATTTAAAGATGTTACGAGTTCATGGATCATGCTAAATGGAAGTTTTGAAATCATCTTAATGTGGAATTAAAATTAAAATTGTTTGATCATTAATGTACCTCAATTGTTCGATAAAAAACTACCGGAGATACCTCTTCGGGATGCTTGTGTTGGGTGCAATAATCAAAATAAGCAAAAAATCAAATAAGCAAAAGTTATTGATACTTAGCTCCTTTATAATGGAAGTGGTCGATTTGACGAAACGACGAGCTATCCAGATCTCCGCAACAGCAACAAGGAAAAACTTTGGAAAAACAGAGTGAGTCACATATCAACACGCTATCCTTAAGATATTAGCGCCCGTCTACACTCAAGAGTGATGCTATATCCCTCACATGACGAATATCTCCAGGATAAAACACCCTACTACACCTACTACTAGCATATGTAGTAGATTCTCAACTTGAGCTTGGAAACTCCAAAAAACTCCGAAACAAAACCTTAAGAAAAAACTCGAACGCTTAAGAAAACAATATAAGAATATTTTCCCTTGGGGGTCCCTATAAAATATAAAGAAACCCATTTTCCATAGATTTTACACAAGTAGTGAATTTGTTTATATAATTGACAAATACAACTTCAGAAGAGCAACTCCCCGATGTGGGACTAAAAATCTTATATAGTCTCTTAAAACAACTAAAAAGTGGAAACTCCACAGTGTGGGACTAATAAGTTTTTCATTCATAAAAGAAAACAATAAATTATAATTTTTATTAAAACTTTAAAAATCATGTTTTATTAATCGTTTTCCAACAATCCCCCACATGAATTAAAACTCAATAAAACACGAAAACACAGATAGATCTTGGTAAATCAACAACCAAATCTCACGACCCGAACTGACTGAACATACAGACCTATCGTGCATGTTGAAGTCATACTAGCCATTCCAACGTCATCTCCCTCACACAACAGTGTGTTGACCCCAGGGTCATACTATGGATTGCAAAAATCATATAGTATAGAGATCTTTCATCTTTATTTCCTCATAAGTGAGACTAAAGGTTCCTTTCACCAACGTGAAAAAGCATAGTGAACCTTAGGTCCTAAGTTCTAGTAATACCAAAACCATCAAAACGAAAATCACATAAAAAGCGCAGGAAATACCTTTTTAGGCAGAGGTGTCCCATGAGGTCTTGAACCTTTACTTAGTGAGATATTACCGTAATTACTTGTTAGAGACAGTGAACTATGTCTTGAAATGCTAGTGTTTGATGTAAATCGTGATAACGACCATGGATGATATCTCCAAGGTTGTTTCCAAGCTCATGCCGTTTTGACCAATTTGGCTCTGGATATATCATGTTTATCAGAATGTTCTAGAGAATCAAAGCTCATATTCTCATAGGAAGCGGTCCCACTTCCTCATTCAGATAGGTGAGTTTCCATAAAGAGTGTTACTTCTACACCCCACTTCAATCTTAAATTGAAACTATAGAACTCATTAAGACTTCTTGAAAGTCATCCTTCACATGCAGTCACACTATCATGTCTACACCATAGGGAAGGGAAAGAGAATAAAATTCTATGATAGTGTTTACCTTTACCCACCACAAATTAGTTGTCTCATTCGAAACCTTGATCTTGGGATCTCCAGTCAGCAAGGTTGAGTATCCTTCATGGAAAGTTTAATTTATGAGCTTAAGCCCAATCCTCATCGATGCATTTCTAACTATCTCTTTGGATAAACCTTTCGTAAAAGGTTGCGCGATATTCTCCTTGGACTTTATCCAATCAGTGGAAATAATGCTGATTGAGATTAGTTAGTTTTAGCTTTAAATATTATAGCTTGGCTAACAAATGTATAGATATAACTGGCACAGGCCTATGCCAGAGAGGAATGTCTTCTAAAAAGCATCTTAGGCACTCGGACCGCTCTCGTACTTTATCTAACGCAATACTCTCAGATTCCATAATGAATTGAGAAATATATGTGTGTTTGGAAATCTTCCAAAAACAAACCCTCCTGCTAGAGTGAAAACATATTCACTCGTAGACTTAGACTCCTCTGATTCAACTATCCAATTTGCATCACAAAGTCCCATAAGGACAGCAAGATACCTTTCTGTTTATAGGTAAAAATCGTTTTTGTCGATTTCAGTAAATTCGGTAGGTGAGTGAGAAACTGGTTAAAACCCTAAACAAATGTGTTGCATGTTGAGCACTTTTTAGGTTTGAGATATCAATCTGTACAAGTCCGGCCTAAACCAAGAAATGGTCGTTCCAGACTTGCTTCGGTCATAAAGTGGAGGAGAAGGGTTGATTTGGGGAGGGAAGCGAAGAAAGGTGTTGAGACCAGAATAGTTCTGGAAAGGTAGTGTCTCGACTTGTATCAGAAAAGTGGAAACTTAGGAAGCTTGCAAGATATGGAAGATTTTTGGGAACCTTGTGAACCTTTCGAAGGGATGTTTTCTTGTTGCTTAGCTGTAACTTCACCTGCATCTTTCGGTTCACTGGGTTCTTTGTTCTAAGTTGTATCTTGTGGAAATTCTACAGGTTGCAAATCTCTTCCATACAAATTATCAAATTCTTGTCGTAGTTCAATACCAAAAAGAGCACCGTTTTTATCTGGAAGGAGGTCTGCATACTCTTCGACGTAAATTCCAAGCCCAGAGTTTGCCATGTCTAAATAATCTCTCATAGAGATCTGTTCGATGTGTTCCAAACTCGACATCTCACTAAAAAAAGGTACATCCATGAGATAAAAACCTCCTGCCGCGGATTCAGTGTTATAGTCTTCAGATTTCTAGGACAAAACTTCTACTGTCTCCTTTGTTTGTTGTATCTCAGTAAGCAACTCCTTTATTGCTATCTTCTCAACTTCAAGTGGATCAGTCTGCAAAAGGCAATTGAAACTATCAACATTAAATTTAGTTACATATGTATTGCTATGTAACAGTGCATAGCAATATGTAATAGTGCATAACAATATGTATCTACCAGTACACATTCATGTTTAACAATACATAGCAATATGTAATGGTATATACCACTAAAACAATGTAAGTATCTACCACTATATATTCATATGTAATGGTACATACTAATAATTGACACCCAAGGTATAAAGTGGTCAAGCATGCATACATACTACATATTCCTGCATAAAGACACCAAACGGGGTCCGAATAGCACAACTGTACAAACCACTAATGTGATAAGTACTCAATACTTCATAAGTCCAATTTATTGTTTAATGGAATATCTACAACTGTTTGGATCTTTACTAGAGCCATAATAACATACATTCCATAGGCATCAAGCCTTTTGGAATCATTAACTTAGTGTTAATTTATGTCAGCTCTACAGTTTCTTCATATTTTCTCACTAGGTGTTTTCGTGTGGAAACTAATCCAAGCATTCTAACAGTATATATCAATATGTAATGGTATATACCACTACAAGAATATAAGTATCTACTTTGATACAGTAGAAACTGAATATTAAAATCAAACTTAAACTGCATACTACTTACCTACGTGTTTTCTTTGCTTTTTTTCTCTTGTATCTCTTTGACTTTTTGCTCCAGATTAGATTTAGCCCAGTTTGCAGCCTCAGAATGCTGAACTTCAACATCATTGAACTTCAATACTGCAGGTGTTGGTGACAATTCAACTTCAGAGGTTGCATTAGCATAAGTTTGATCTATCGGTATTGACAAACCAACTTCAGCAGAGTTGACATTAATATCTGTTTAATATTCCGAAGAACCTTGCATTTCAATTTCAGAGGTTGCATTAGCATGAGTTTGATCTATCGGTGTTGAAAAACCAACTTCAGCAGAGTTGACATTCAACTCTTGGTTGGGGTTGCTTTGAGTAGGAGTACATCCCAAGCTAACATAATTTTCATGGCTGTCTTCTCTCTGCAAAGGTAAAGCTTTCAAGTAAATTTCATGTAACATGAACTCAAGCTTTGAAGAGTCAACCATTTCTCCCTCTTGCTGCATTGTGTTGAGTTCGCTCCATTTGACGGATATTGTACTCCTCAAATCATCATATCTTATCTTCCAATCCTGTCCCCCCAAAACCGAGTCATCTTCTTCTTTTTATTCTTCCGCTGGACATCCACTTTCTTCTCTTTTCTCTTCTTCCGATTCAGAACTGTCATCTTTTTCACTGGAAGATTCAGTATTTTCTTCCTCTTGAATCCTTCTTGAGATACGATTAAGGATTATTTTTTTTTGGTTTGTAATCTCGTCTTTGAAATCAACATGGAACTGGTACAAATCAAAGAATGTAAAAAACAATTATATTAGGTATTACCAATTTTTTTTTATCTTTCTTTCTCTATTACTCCCTCCGTATCTAAAAGATAGGCAGGTTTGTGTGTAAATTTACACATAAACCTGCCTATCTTTTAGAGACGGAGGTAGTAGATACGTATTGATATGTATCGCTGCATATTCAATGCTAATAGCTACATATTGATATGCTAACAATTACATATTGATCTGCTAATAACTACCATCACTCACCATCTACGAGGGTCGAGGGGGCACTGCCCCCTCGTATCAACAACTTGCAATATCAGTATGTAATACTACAATACTAATATGTAATATTATGTAATACTACAATACTTTATACTACATGCTAATAACTACCATCAATTAGTTATTGATCTGTTAATAACTACATATCAATATGTATCCACATATTGATTTTATAATAACCACATACTGGCACAGCAAAGTAACACAATACAAAAATCACTACATATGAATATGTACTGCAAGTTTACCTCATACTCAGAAAGATCAATATCCTTTAGGAAATCGGTACATATCTTTGTATGATTCCGCCTAGCCACTCTTGGCACATACATTCCTTGAGGTTCTGTCTCTATTTTCTCGGGCTGCACCAAAAGGGTATGCTCCGCAAACCATGGATACAAGTATTTGATATGCAGTGTTAGATATACTATCAAAATGTATAAAACACACAAAACAAAAGATTTTTAAAGTAGAGAAAATCTTACCAACAAATAAACAGCACAACCATTAGTGTGTTCTATGGTTTCCTCGTTTTCATTCAGCTCTCGCTCTAAATGACAATGAATGAGGTCAGGCCATGAAATATTCTTGGCCTTCTCAAGATCAAGGACGAAACCAATATATTTTTCAGTCAAAGCGTTTGCATCACTTGTAGCGAAAAATAATGAGGTGCACATAAAAAGGCATATAAGCCTAACAAGATCTTCGGAATCTTCCTCGTCTTCCTCGGATTCTTCATAATCTTCATTTGATTGATCACCCACGCTTTGCACAGGCTCTTCATCAGACTTCTCCTTGTTTACATTAATTGGTGATCTTTTAAGGATTTTCAAGATTGCCTTCACAATCATTGGCCTAGTCACTTTTTCACCAACTTTCATCCCAGCAGCAAAAGTCCTTTAGAAGAACTCAGTTTCACGCCATCCACTTTTTTTATTGACAAGTGTAAGACTTAAATCATGATATTCCCTATTTGGAATTCTTGGCGTCCCATAAATAACTGCCATTTCTTCTAGTGTGGATACCAGCTCATGTGGTATGCCGTTCCTTTAAAAGAAAAATGTAAGCTTGTTTGGATCTTGACCTCTCTTGTAACAACGTAACATTTTGGTAATTGCATCTTCAAGCTTCAACCAATGTTCCAACTCAAATTTAGTATACCAGAACATTAGGAACAGGTTCCCATATGATGCTTCAGAAATCAGCTTCAGCTGCAACTTACTCAACCTAATATTTTCTTTGTTCCTAATAGTCTTCACAAGCCCCTGAATCCGGCTCGGTATAAACTTCGTGCTCTTCCAGCTCATTTTTTTACGCTTGTTACCACCTACAAGATAGCACGAATCTAAAAACATTACACGACATATCAATATGTAGTTATAATATCTACCATGTACCTGAAACATCACTGACAACTTGAAACAAACACTACATATTTTTAGCAGTACATATCAATATGTAATTGTAGATACCACTACAAGAATATAAGTATATACCTCTACATACTACTATGTAACTACATATTATTAGTAGTACATATCAATATATAATGGTAGACATCACTACAAGAATGTAAGTATCTATCTCTACATATTGCTATGTAACAGTACATATGGCATATGTAGAAAGTGAACATTAAAATCACATATTTCATAGTTATTAAGATTTAATTTGGTTTTAACACTACAAACTCTACATACCTTCTTTCGGAGGAACATTTGCTTCCCCCCTTTTTGCTTTCCCCTTTACTTTTGGTGAAGGAGTAGAAGCTCTCAGGACAAGTGCTTTGTTCCCCTTTGCTTGCGGAGAAGGAGTAGCAGCCTTTGTAGCCTTTTATCCTTTGGCTTGCGGTGAAGGAGTAGCAGCCTTTGTAGCCTTTTTTTCCTTTTGATTTAGTAGTTGCTACTATTGCTTCTTTTTTTTCCCTGTTGTAAACCAAAAACAATATCAAAAAATGACTAAATATTCATAAACAAACACAACAATGCATCACTACGTATTCATAAGTAGGTTTCACACAGTACATGGCAATATGTAGTTGATATGTAAGTATTTTTTAACACTAAAAATACTACATATTATGACCATGTAGTGTTAGATCATAGAAGTATTAGACAACATACTAATATGTAGTACACACTTGTAAGTTGATATGCAAGTATTTTTAACATTTTATATGTATTAGTTTTCTAACACTACATATTGGTATGTAGCGGTGCTTAATGATATATTGCATGTCAATTTGAAGTACATATGGACATGTAATCACAATTATGGTTTATTTCTGATCTGCTCACCTTTTTTCGGAGGAACATTTGCTTTCTTTGTTGGTGAGGGAGTAACAACTTTACTCATACTTCGAGTTGTCGGTGATTTAGCTGCAGGGGAGGTTTCTGTTGGTGAATCATCAACAGTATTTATTCTCCTTTTTGCTGGGGAAGGGGTTTCTTCTACAATTGCTTATGTAATTGTCCGCTTAATTGTTCTATTCGTAACCATTTTTTCAATTCAATTGAATGTAATGAAAAAATTAGGTCAAGAACGAAATCTTTTTTTATTTCGATTTCTGTAAGTGATGATTTTCGATCGTTTGACTTCAATCTTATGATTCTGTAACTGATTTTAGAGCGATTGATTGAGAAGAAAAATAAGTTTTGATGGAGAAGAGAAAATAATTTTTGCAGAAAAAAATGAAAAAGGTAACTGTGTAAACCGTGACTATGGGTAGACAGGTAATTTCATCAGGTTTTGAACTTTTTTGGACCAGCGGATAATTCTATTTTGGTGCTGGACTACACACTAAACCCGAGTCGGGTTTTTGGACCAAATAGAAAATTTCTCTTCTATTATGTGTTGTGTAACCATAACTTACACATGCATATGAAGGTTTACAGACGTCATGATGTGTAACTATTATTTAAACACATTACAGTCATAGGTGATATTTTGCATGTGTAACTTTTAGTTACATATGCAATTGGAAAATCAGTGGTGATATTTTGCATGTGTAACTTCTAGTTACACAGTCAATTGGCAAGTTAGTGGTGAGATTTTCAATGTGTAACTTATAGTTACACATGCATATTTTTGTAAAGTTACACATTCACAGGCATTACATATGATCAAAACATGAGATTCTAAATGTGTAACTTATAGTTACACAGCCCCTTGGCAAGTCAGTGGTGACATCTTGAATGTGTAACTTACAGTTATATAGGCTCATTTGTATGTGTAACTCCAAGTTTCACACTCAATATACAAACCACAATACAGCCAGTGGTGAAATTTTTAATGTGTAACTTATAGTTACACAAACCCTTGTTTGTATAGTTAAACATTCAAAAGCATTTACATTAGCTCATCACAACCAAAATCACATATATAGTTTTCACTAGCATGATATCATAACAACACATATACTCAAATAATTTCACATCTTAATACCTGTTATTGCAGGATCTCTTTCAAGGGGATTCATTCTTCCTTGCACCATTTTAGTTCACAAAATGTAAATTGAATATGAATCTGCAGTTTAAACAGTACGAAAATATCAATTTATAGTAGTCCTAAACTCTTAAACATGAGATTGAGATG
Organism: Papaver bracteatum; assembly: GCA_023529315.1. Taxonomy (NCBI): domain Eukaryota; kingdom Viridiplantae; phylum Streptophyta; class Magnoliopsida; order Ranunculales; family Papaveraceae; genus Papaver; species Papaver bracteatum. The sequence goes on along the minus strand of JAJJWX010003305.1, from coordinate 794,634 downwards.
ATACATGAACAAAAAACATCAAGTAAACCTAACCCCTAAAACCAGAGAGGAAAAGGAGAAGATCGAAAACAGATGCAAACCTCTGTTCGTCTTCTTCTTCTTCTTTCTTCTTCTTCTTTCTTCGTCTTCTTCTTCTTTGATTAAAAACGACTGAATCAAAAAAACGAATGGATCAAAAAACAGATCGAAAACAGATCAAATATACTGAGATTAAACAGATATAAAATATTAAACACGAAGTATAAGAAAAGATTAAACATGAAGAAGAAGATTTGATCGAAAATCTACATGTTTTTTGTTTTCGTTTATTCGATTTGCAAAAAAATTTCTCTGAAATTTCAGTTTTCGATCTGGATTTTTCGCTCTATAGTTTCTCAGGTCCGGTTTCTCTCTCCTAAAATGAAAATGAATGTGTCTATTTGAGAGGAAATCTAGGTTAGATAGTTATATAGTGAAGGTTATTCTGATCATTTCGACCGCTATTAAAATTTATTTTTAATTCGGGACCTGGTTTTAAATTTTTTTTAACTAGTGGCCTCATATTATGGGTTATCCATGGGTTGGACCTTAGCCTAAATTCCCATTTTCTTAATACCAACGGGTCCGCTTCTGGGTCCACATATTTAAGAACCGTACCCGCCTTTTTTAGGTAGGGTCCGGGTCTAGTGGAACCCGGGAGGACCCGGAGTCACGGACCGGTGAGGCTATGATGTGGTCGGGCCACATCATTTAAGTATGTCACCCATCTTTAAAAAGTGACACCTAATTATTTTTTCTCCAAAACTGTTTCATTACTTAACTTTTTGTCTTAACTTCCTACATTTTGTCTTAACTTCGTACTTTTTCTCATAAAGGTAAAACAATGAGTCACGGACCCATTGACAGCGGTTTTAAACTGACTCACTAATCAGCCAATTCAGCTTCAAAACTGACTCGGCTATCCCTTTTATTCGAACAGACCAGTTTTTTATTCTCGTCTCTCTCTCTTTCTCCTTCTCTGTGACAAAACTAGGGTTTTTTTGTTGTCGGAAGAGGTTTAGAATTGGTTTATTAATGGTTTCGAGTTTTATGGATTAGTGTTTCTTTGGGTTAGAATTAGGTTTCTTACTACTCTTTGTGAATGATCGAGGTGATAAGTTAAGAGATCTATAGGCTGAGTTCAATTTAGATTTGAGTGTAGAGTCTTCATCTCCTCCTCTCACCAGTGTTAGCATTTTTGGTCCTTTTCTGTCATGGATCCCCGTATGCACGGAGAATCTGTTGTTGTACAGAGACATGGATCTGGAAGAAAACATCTATACAACGAAAATGTTGGCTATGAAACATTTGAAGGATACTTACGAGAGAGTGAAAAAGAAGTATCAGTTTTCGAGTTAAAGGAAGGTGTGGTAAATCAAAAACTTGCCATGGTTACTGGGGATGGTGTCCTCGGAGGTATAGGATATGTCCATGCAAATTCTACTCAAAAGGCAATGATTATCAAGGAGAAGTATAGTTGTAATCTTGAGGAGTTGGTACTCTATATCAATGGGAAAATAAAATTATTCTCACCAGCAGAATCATTCTTGGATGCTTTGCTCGAATCTGAAGGCAGTGTAAAATTGGTTGAGCTATGGTTGCAACTCGTGAGGTAAGATTTATGGTTCTTATTTGGTCAGTTTTCTTTATCTGGATTATAATTATTATATGAGGATATGTCTTTATGAAAGATAGGTTTGTTATTATATGATTAATTATCCAATCCAAATGACATCTTACATCACAGATAGAAATTGCAATCTGAATGTTGTCAAGTCCCAGATACCCAATTTGAATATTTACTTTAACTGATATTGTTCTTGGCTTCTGTACAACTTAATTAGAAATTGTGGTTTTTGTTTGTAACAGCGATATTGCCGATGGAAGGCATACTTTCGGAAAGGCTGGTGTTTGGATACGGAGGTTTCATCCTGAAAGGATTGCTGTGCAAGTATGTCCTAAGGATAAGTTTCGTTTTAAATTAATCATTGTGGACAATGAGGCCATTTCTGATATTCCCAAGGGCTATTCGTTAGGTGAACTCCTTAAATATCTCCGGCCACATGAAGTCAATTCACGCTTGGAAGATGATTTCATCGATCAGTTAGATCTAGGTGGCTACCCCCTTTTGAATCACCCAGGTCGATGGATTGTGAAAAGGCGAAGCCAGTTTCCGTGAGTTGCACAATGTAATCAAGTGTGCCTCTCGAGGGTATCGTGCATTCAAGGATAACTTCAAGGACACTCCTGCAAACGTCAAAGATTTTCTGATGGAGATGAATCAAATCCGGTTGGATCCCAATAATCCCAATGAAAACATATCATGGAGGGATATGATTGGGATAATATCTTCACCCATGTGGGGTCTGACCTTTTCAACAGATTACGAGGCCAAAGATTTTACGGATGATGAGTATAAACAGCCGGTTCATCTGATTCGGCTTATTCGCAATAAAACTGAGCATAGTGATGATCTCTCTCTTGAAACTCTGGTAAACATTCCTCCTTTCCCCCAATGTATTCTGTAGTAGCATTAACATTTAGTAACCAGGATTAGTAGAAATTTCCAACAATTTATATACTTTGTTTTCGCTTTTCCAGGCAGACTTTGGGATGACTCCTCAATCCTTCTTCGAGTTTTTCGAAAGCACCTTTCCGAATCTTTTGATAGATTCTTACAATATATTCAGGAAACATTACTGCGATCTAGTAACTGCATCAAAGGAAATCCACGGGCTGAGACTGCATTTACAAGGTGCTTTGGAGTACATTTGAATGGTGGCAGCATCTGGGACGAAACAGCAAGAACCAGCCTGTCAAATGTGGGCAAACGAAGAAAAGTAAGAGATGCAGCTGGCTACTTCTCCACCTCGCGTTTCGAAACTGATAACATTTTGAATTTGGACTTTAATTTTTGTTTCTGGACGATGTAGAGTAACTATCTGCTACTGTTTTATTTCCTAGCTACTTCTCCACCTCTAGTTTGAAAACTGATTTTAACATTATGAAGTTGGATTTTGATTTCACTTTTGTTATAGGGAGGGGGTTTTTGGATCAAGGGAGTGATAAACTCATACTCAACTCACTGATTTATAGATGAGTTGGATTTAGTATTTCCTAGACCAAAATACCCTTTAAAGCTGTCTCATACTTAACCCACACAGCTTATGTTACAGAGAGGAGTTCATATCCAGATAGTGGAAGAATCTAAAACCCGTAGGACTCTCATTTCCAATTCAAACCTAAAAATATATATTGAAAAAATTCGTTAATATCTATCAATCTTACTGAATTTTATAGAAATAGAAAATTTCCCATTTCCATGAGCATGGTTCCCTCTTGTTTTCATGTAGTATAGATAGAAATATAGATGAATAAAAACTAGTACAACCGTTGCCACGGTGGAAGGGGCCGACCGAAGAAGAATCCGATGATGGATTTTAAATTTGATATTGTTATTTATACTCGTTGCGTAGATTTTTTTATAACCTTTCCAATGAGATAAAATTTGTAAAAATCTAAGGCACGGATTTTTAGATATGTTATATTAAAGTTTGTTTTTCAATTATACCCTTCAAGAATAGGATACACAAAGAGTTATAGTAATTGGACTAAAAGGGAGGGATAATCTTATCTAGTGAAAAAGTAACCAAAAACAAACCACATGGAAATCAAATCCAATATTTTTATCAAAATTGTTAGGTTCATTTTACAAGAAAGTGGCCATAAAAGGGACTCCCTCCCATCGGGCCCTTCGGGCCCTCCGGTCGGTCGGCCCAATTAGTATGTGTGACCTTGGTTCTTTCAAACCATAGGTAGTGAAATGACACATTCATGTTCACATTTCGAACATGAAGACTTGGTTTCTACTGGAGTAGCGTCGGTGAAAACCAATATTTCACGACCACCCAAATTACCATGAAATACGTGATCGCTGTCGTATGCGTCAAAAATAATTTACACTTTCTTACTACTCAAAATATAAATATAGCAAGGGCAAGAAAGGATCGATCCCACAGAGAGGTCTTGGTTGTCTCGTTGTTTCGGTTTCCTATAAATAACACCGGGGTTTTTTCTGATTTTTGTGCAAGTAATAATTAAAAAAAAGCAAATAAAGAAATAGGCAAACAAATCAAATAGAAAAGATATTGGTTAAGGATTCATCTTCATTCACAAACATGCTTTCAAAACAATAAGTATAATTGATATTTAATCTCAACTTTTATCAAAAGCCCTAGAATATCTTGATCGCAAGAATATCCCGCTAATCTCCTTTTGTCATCAACAAACACATTAAAAGATGCGAATATGAGTTCTATCTTAAAGAACAACCTAACGTGTAAAAGCACTAATCAAGTTTAATTCCCTAGATGCATTAAGTTCTATGAAATCAGGCCAATCAAAGCAATCGAACGTGGAAAACGCACTAATTCAATTTAACAAAGGTCACGAATCACTTGTGATTATTAGGATGTATCACTACAAGCAATCTTCACAATTATGCTACTTGTATTCAAGGAATATCACTTTTTCGTATAATAAACCCTAAACTAGCAATAGATATGATTATGAGTTCTACCAATTTGCAACTTGACAAAACTAACATTCAATCATGCAACTCTATTTTCAGAGAATCGTGAACGATAAATATGAGACAAAACTAATATATTGAATCAAAGAATCATGCTTTGTGAAATCCAACTATTCCATAACCAATAATAAAACTCTAGCTCATGTTCATGGAGTTCATAATAGGGCTGTCAATGGGTCTGGTTCCTTCCAGGTACCATGCTACCCGGAACCGAACCCTATTAATTTTTTTCGGTTCCGGGTCTTGACGGTTCCGGGTCTGGTCCCCAAATTAGTAGGCCCAGAACCGTATCCTATAAAGCAGCCGGGTACTTGCCGGTTCCGGGTACTAAACGGGTATTTTTGATCGGTTCTATTCTAATTGTCACAAAATTCCTCAAGTGGTTACAAAGTTTAGTCAACATATAGTTACGAATACATAGTTCGAATCTAATATAGGTATGAATACATAATTACGAATCTAAAATTGTTTAACTAGCTTCAATAGATTATTGGACATTAATCAATTTAATTAAACACAAAGAAAAACTTAAGAAATAAGATCTCAGCATAAGTACATCAACTCCTAAACAACTAATTAAATCCTTAGCATTTGTCTTTCCAGTCCATGAACAACTACCGCCATCATCTAAAACCGAGTCTTAGAAGCATCTCCGTCCGTCTCAAGCTTCCACCCTTTAAAATAGATTGGACATAATACCATCAAGATCAAGATCAAGATCTATCTATTAGTTAAAATAAGCCACCGATTGAGGATTGGTAGAAGATAATTAATCAATAAGTATAAAATCTCAAACAATTTCAAAAACTAATTAAACAAGTATTATATTATAATCAATCAAAATCCTTGAGAAATCAAACATATACAGTTTATGTTATATCAACACAGAGAACATATTCACATTACACAAATACGAATTACAATGAAAAGATACAAAAGTTTACGCAGGTGGAGACACTGATGAATGGAGGGAGGAAGAGAAAATGAAAAGAGATGAGCTAGATGCGGTAAGATTAGGTTTTATTTTGTTTGTCTGGATTCTTAACACTATATATATTATCCTTCATATGACGAAATTAACCTTGGGAGAAATAAGATTTACAATACCCGATTACCCGCCGGGTAGGACCCATTTGGACCCGTTAACATTCGGGTCCAATCGGGTAATTACCAGTCGGGTCCTAAGTTGCTAATGGGTCCAACTTTAGGACCCAGAACCGGACCCAATTAGGCGGGCCCGGTTCCGGGTAGCGGGTAAAGGGTACCCATTGACAACCCTAGTTCATAACAAGAAGAAAGAGAAACCCTAACATGTTCACAAACCCTAGAAACAAAAGTAGAAGGATATCATAGATATAAAAGATAATGTGTTTTGAGAAAAGTCTTCTCTTTATAGCTCTTCTTGTTCCAAAATTAGGTCTAGTCTTCAAAGTCCAAAAGATAGAAGTCCACCAAGCCCACAATTGAGAGAAACCCGTGTAGAAATTATGTCCCAAAAACGTTCGCCGGAAAACTGGGTTTTTGACCAGAAATCGGACGGAATCCGACGAGAAAAGTCACTGCCGGGTCACTTGAGTTCTGTCGCCGGCAAAGGAATATTCCGTCACTGACCGTCAAAGTCAACGGTCAAGATAACGGTCTTCGTTAGTCGTCTGGTCAATGGGAAGAAAGAGTCAGCCAGCTCATTCAGCTGTCTTAATCAGGTTGAGTTATCTAAGTCATCTGGGTTGTCTGGATCGGTCACACCGGCACCGAGTCAACTCGCCTGAATCATCGTCGGCTTCTGAGCCAAATCGCCGGAGGGGAAATTTGGGCAGAGTCTCCTCTGTTTTAGGCTGGTTCCCGGCCAATTTCAGGCCTCTCTTCACTCTTTCCCTGTAACATTCATTCAACACCCTAGCATACATCTAATTAGTTCAATCTTTCTGCAACAGGGCTTCAAACATCACCAATCGTCTTCACATCAAACTCCAAATCGAAATCAACCCCTAATTTCATTTACATCATACATCAACCCTATCAATTCCATCATCTCTATTTCAAATCGAACCCATTCAACAACAATTCTTTCTCAATTGTAGACCGTCAACAACACCAAACTCAGCTTCGATTCGTTTCTGAACCAGCTCAATCTTTTCGACTTCACAAACATCAGTAACACCCATTCATTTCTCCTCGTTTGTTCATCAATCGACAGACCCATAGCAGCCGGAACTATCTCTTGTTCTTTTTTGTTTGATCGACCAAACCCTAACCCCAATTCTTCTTCGTCTCTGCGCCACAACAGCAACACCCCTTTTTAATCTTCATGAATTTCTGACTCTAACCCATGTTGTAATTTGAGCAAAAACACAAACCCATTCGATTTTTAATTCGAATCTCATTAGCAGAAACCCAAACTCTAACTCATCACCAACCAATTCGAAACCACCATTAGCTTCTCCTGCATCTATCCATCAGTTCCTTCTTTCAGTTCTCAATCATCCATATCTCGATTATTTCCCGAAACCCATCTTCCATATTTCACTATATTGCTGTTGATATCTTCTCATCTCTTCAATATGCCAATTTCTCGATCTGTTCTCCTGCTCTGTAATTCCGGCAGCTTCTCGGACTGAATGAGAGAAGGGTCTCTCGATTATAGGGTTAGGTTAATCATTGGGTAGCTATTTTCTCCCCACAAATGCAGCTCCCAGGATATCTACACCTAAACATTAATGATAAGGGACACTCAGATGGAAACCCCTTAACCTTGACTGGACTTTGTTTAGTATTCCTCCAAAGAGCTGCCCCTTATCCTTGGCTCGGCTCCGAATAGAAATAATGATCTTGACCTTTTGGCTCTAAGTGAATGATTTCTTCTCCTTTTCTTCCACATGACTCCAGAGTACCTATTAAACTCAAAAGCGAACATAAGATACATAATTCACACGAAAAATAGCAAAGAAAGCATAAATACTCGATATAAAATTAGGTGTTTTAGACACCTATCAGATTCCCCCACACTTAGACTTTGCTAGTCCTCGAGCAAATCAAACAAACTAAAATATACTTACAACTCCGTGTCATCGAGGCTACGGTCACTTTTAGCATAAATAACAAGCCTTTAAACCCCTAGGTGTCCCTAGTGGACGAGTTATAGTCTCGTGAAGGTTTACAAGAGGTCTACCTGCAAAACCTATATTTCCAACTCCGTCTATTTGTGACGAATCAATGAACGAATCCAAAATGATTATAGGAGGAGGTACCTTGCAAATTTAATTCATATATAAGTAATAAACTCTAATTAGATAGTCGAACAATCCACATTACTCGGAAACTAACAAACCACAATCACAATGAAAAGATTAAGAAGATGGATATAGATGTAGATGTTGGCGAATGTTCACAAGTGATCGATGTTTCCCATATCTGTCTGAAGGTCACTGCCAAGATGAACCTATGCATCCTATTGGATTGAGCTACTGGTTTGAATTCTACATCAACTCACTGGCATATACAAGGGAACCAGAAGTGACTTCATTCAACCATTATAATACTTTCTTTTCTTTTTCTTTTCTTTTTCACTTTTTTTTTTTTTTTTTTAGACAGCATGATTAAATCTTTTGGATCCAAGCGCATGCTTCTTGTCAGCAAGTACGTGATAGTTGCCTTGGATCCTGCATTCCACGCTTGTTTAGGCAACGGAGACAGGGACAACGTTTCACACATACTGCTATTCCCAAGTGTCTTTTTATTCCATTTGGTCTAATTGGTCGGTCTCTTCTTTTTTTTTTTTTTTTTTTTTTTTTTTTTTTTTTGCAACTCAATCACTCTATTTCATCCTAGCAGTAATAACAAGTCGATGTTTAGTGACCCACCAAAGCACTTAGAGAACAATAGATAAATATGGAAAAATAAAAATAGAATGTGATATGGTGATATGGTGATATTCCGAGATATGGTAACAACTATCATGTTAATTGTGATTTCTGAGCTATGTTCATCCCTTTAATTAATTGGTTCCTCAACTCCTACATTCAAAATGGTTCCATCCATTAATGGTGTCATCCTAAAGGCACAAGTTTCTAGATTTCGGAGTTCAAAAAGCACAATTTTTTTTGGTTTTTCTATTTTTCTGATTTTTTTTTTACTAAAGGCATAAAACAAACTAAAACAAACTATACAAACATATAAATGCTCCCCCACACTTAAACTTCACATTGTCCTCAATGTGTAAAACCGAAAGTTCTGAATTCTGACGTAACAGCAGATAAAACGCAAAAACTGTGCAAATTGGTAAGGAATTTGGAAAAACTCCATTTCACAAAGGTTGTTCACCTACGTGTTTTATACACAGTGTAAAACTTTCACAGTGTTTTGATTAATGGTATGACAGTTATGGTCTCTGGACTGAACTACGCGCAGTCTGGAAGTTTCTGACGAAAAGGTATTCATCATAATTCTCTTCTAAGATAGATTATGGACTTAATGAAATCAAACATGGGGATGCAAATATGATATGAAAACAATAAAAAATAAATAAACGAAACAAAAATAAAATAAAAAGCAAAAGGATAAAGATAAGAGATACAAAACCGGTGGGTTGCGTCCCACTAAGCGCTTGTTTTAAAGTCGACGGCCCGACTTAGCTTCTTGAAAGATTCATTCCCCATATATTAGCAATCTGAAAATTTGGGGATCCACCCATAGCACCTGTTTTGCAAACACTAGCTTCACACAAATATTAGTAATATAAAATAGAAACGAAGCTATGAACCGATAAAAGCTTCCCCCACACTTATTCTTGTCCACACTTGGAAGTGCATAAAGAATATAGGAGTCGTGTACTTCCACGGTTTCTTGTTCCAAAACCTTCATAGTATGAGAATCAAGTTTCTCTAATGGCAGAAATCGAGAAACAAAGTCATTCAACAATGTTTTCAAAGCACATACATTCAAACCAATAAGAGGTAAAGGAGAAGAATCAATATGCAAATGGTTAGAAAAACCTCGCACAATCTCTTGTAGCACGGAATCCTCTTCATCCTTGAAAAATTCAAGTGAACTATTCACCTCTTGTATATCATGGTCCTCTATCAAACTTTGCAACCATTCTTCATCCGTTTCTGCCTTAACCAAAATCTCGGCATCAACATCATCATTACAATCATTCACAAGTTCAATTGGGTCTTCCATAATATTGGTCATAACGGTCTCATTCTCAACATACTCCTCTTTATTAGACTCAAACCATGTTGCAAAATCTTGTAAAACACTAGTTTCATCATACTCGTGTACCTTTTGAATAGGTGCTTGATTATTATAAAGATCAAGAGTTGAGTCAACTACACTAACGTCATCAAATATCTCCAAAGGTTGGTCCCTTTCAACACAATCATCATCGTCTTCATCTTCAGACTCACCATAATCAGAATCGTCGTCGGTTTCCCAACCTTTATCACGACGTCGTTTAAGTTCCATATGAATGGTCCTACTAATTTCATCGACAAGCTTTTTCGAGTATCCATCGTCTTCCAACTTGTATAATTTCTGCGCAAGTTTCCTGACGTTCACACGCTTACCACCATTAGCTACAATATGTTCTCTTTCCCATGACTCTTCCCTTTGAATGGGTAAATGATCATAACTACAATCTGGAGTCGGGTAAGAAGGCATATTCCAGAAATTGGTTTGTGCGACGTTCTCTCTATTATGGTCAAGTTGGTCTAGCCTTTGTTGCATATCTTGCAATCCATGCATAATCTGCATACAACTCGAATAAAGCCAATTAGAAGTATAATTATCCCACCTAGGTGCTTTACTTACATACCCACTACAAAGTTGTTGTTGGTATGTATGAAAATCACCATAAGGTTCTCTAGGATATGCATCATAGCCAATAAATTGGTTTTGATTGCATTCCATAGATGGTGGGAAATTGTCATAGTGCTGAGGAGGTTGAAAGCCGTATCCATTGCTCCAATATGCTCCTTCCATAAAATTGGTACCTGAAATAAGATTTTCAAACTATGTCAAAACCAGAAAATAAGAAAAACTAAAAACAAAACAAAAATAAGAAACCAAAAACAAGTGACAACCGTTGCCTCCCCGACAACGGCGCTGAAATACGTGATCGCTGTCGTATGCGTCAAAAATAATTTACACTTTCTTACTACTCAAAATATAAATATAGTAAGGGCAAGAAAGGATCGATCCCACAGAGAGGTCTAGGTTGTCTCGTTGTTTCGGTTTCCTATAAATAACACCGGGGGTTTTTCTGATTTTTGTGCAAGTAATAATAAAATAAAAGCAAATAAAGAAATAGGCAAACAAATCAAATAGAAAAGATATTGGTTAAGGATTCATCTTCATTCACAAACATGCTTTCAAAATAATAAGTATAATTGATATTTAATCTCAACTTTTATCAAAAGCCCTAGAATATCTTGATCGCAAGAATATCCCGCTAATCTCCTTTAGTCATCAACAAACACATTAAAAGATGCGAATATGAGTTCTATCTTAAAGAACAACCTAACGTGTAAAAGCACTAATCAAGTTTAATTCCCTAGATGCATTAAGTTCTATGAAACCAGGCCAATCAAAGCAATCGAACGTGGAAAACGCACTAATTCAATTTAACAAAGGTCACGAATCACTTGTGATTATTAAGATATATCACTACAAGCAATCTTCACAATTATGCTACTTGTATTCAAGGAATATCACTTTTTCGTATAATAAACCCTAAACTAGCGATAGATATGATTATGAGTTCTACCAATTTGCAACTTGACAAAACTAACATTCAATCATGCAACCCTATTTTCAGAGAATCGTGAACGATAAATATGAGACAAAACTAATATATTGAATCAAAGAATCATGCTTTGTGAAATCCAACTATTCCATAACCAATAATAAAACTCTAGCTCATGTTCATGGAGTTCATAACAAGAAGAAAGAGAAACCCTAACATGTTCACAAACCCTAGAAACAAAAGTAGAAGGATATCATAGATATAAAAGATAATGTGTTTTGAGAAAAGTCTTCTCTTTATAGCTCTTCTTGTTCCAAAATTAGGCCTAGTCTTCAAAGTCCAAAAGATAGAAGTCCACCAAGCCCACAATTGAGAGAAACCCATATAGAAATTACGTCCCAAAAACGTTCGCCGGAAAACTGGGTTTTTGACCGGAATCGGCCGGAATCCGGCGAGAAAAGTCACTGCCGATCACTTGAGTTCTGTCGCCGGCAAAGTAATATTCCGTCACTGACCGTCAAAGTCAACGGTCAAGATAACGGTCTTCGTTAGTCGTCTGGTCAAGGGGAAGAAAGAGTCATCCAGCTCATTCAGCTGTCTTAATCAGGCCGAGTTATCTTAGTCGTCTGGGTTGTCTGGATCGGTCACACCGGCACCGAGTCAACTCGCCTGAATCATCGTCGGCTTTTGAGTCAAATCGCCGGAGGGGAAATTTGGGCAGAGTCTCCTCTGTTTTAGGCTGGTTCCCGGCCAATTTCAGGCCTCTCTTCACTCTTTCCCTGTAACATTCATTCAACACCCTAGCATACATCTAATTAGTTCAATCTTTCTGCAACAGGGCTTCAAACATCACCAATCTTCTTCACATCAAACTCCAAATCGAAATCAACCCCCAATTTCATTTACATCATACATCAACCCTATCAATTCCATCATCTCTATTTCAAATCGAACCCATTCAACAACAATTCTTTCTCAATTGTAAACCGTCAACAACACCAAACTCAGCTTCGATTCATTTCTGAACCAGCTCAATCTTCTCGACTTCACAAACATTAGTAACACCCATTCATTTCTCCTCGTTTGTTCATCAATTGACAGACCCATAGCAGCCGGAACGAGCTCTTGTTCTTCTTTGTTTGATCGACCAAACCCTAACCCCAATTCTTCTTCGTCTCTGCGCCACAACAGCAACACCCCTTTTTCATCTTCATGAATTTCTGACTCTAACCCATGTTGTATTTTGAGCAAAAACACAAACCCATTCGATTTTTAATTCGAATCTCATTAGCAGAAACCCAAACTCTAACTCATCACCAACCAATTCGAAACCACCATTAGCTTCTCCTGCATCTATCCATCAGTTCCTTCTTTCAGTTCTCAATCATCCATATCTCGATAATTTCCCGAAACCCATCTTCCATATGTCACTATATTGCTGTTGATATCTTCTCATCTCTTCAATATGCCAATTTCTCGATCTGTTCTCCTGCTCTGTAATTCCGGCAGCTTCTCGGACTGAATGAGAGAAGGGTCTCTCGATTATAGGGTTAGGTTAATCATTGGGTAGCTATTTGCTCCCCACAAATGCAGCCCCCAGGATATCTACACCTAAACATGAATGATAAGGGACACTCAGATGGAAACCCCTTAACCTTGACTGGACTTTGTTTAGTATTCCTCCAAAGAGCTGCCCCTTATCCTTGGCTCGGCTCCGAATAGAAATAATGATCTTGACCTTTTGGCTCTAAGTGAATGATTTCTTCTCCTTTTCTTCCACATGACTCCAGAGTACCTATTAAACTCAAAAGCGAACATAAGATACATAATTCACACGAAAAATAGCAAAGAAAGCATAAATACTCGATATAAAATTAGGTGTTTTAGACACCTATCAGATTCCCCCACACTTAGACTTTGCTAGTCCTTGAGCAAATCAAACAAACTAAAATATACTTACAACTCCGTGTCGTCGAGGCTACGGTCACTTTTAGCATAAATAACAAGCCTTTAAACCCCTAGGTGTCCCTAGTGGACGAGTTATAGTCTCGTGAAGGTTTACAAGAGGTCTACCTACAAAACCTATATTTTCAACTCCGTCCATTTGTGACGAATCAATGAACGAATCCAAAATGATTATAGGAGGAGGTACCTTGCAAATTTAATTCATATATAAGTAATAAACTCTAATTAGATAGTCGAACAAGCCACATTACTCGGAAACTAACAAACCACAATCACAATGAAAAGATTAAGAAGATGGATATAGATGTAGATGTTGGCGAATGTTCACAAGTGATCGATGTTTCCCATATCTTTCTGAAGGTCACTGCCAAGATGAACCTATGCATCCTATTGGATTGAGCTACTGGTTTGAATTCTACATCAACTCACTGGCATATACAAGGGAACCAGAAGTGACTTCATTCAACCATTATAATACTTTCTTTTCTTTTTCACTTTTTTTTTTATAGACAGCATGATTAAATCTTTTGGATCGAAGCGCATGCTTCTTGTCAGCAAGTACGTGATAGTTGCCTTGGATCCTGCATTCCACGCTTGTTTAGGCAACGGAGACAGGGACAACGTTTCACACATACTGCTATTCCCAAGTGTCTTTTTATTCCATTTGGTCTAATTGGTCGGTCTCTTTTTTTTTTTTTTTTTTTTGGAAACTCAATCACTCTATTTCATCCTAGCAGTAATAACAAGTCGATGTTTAGTGACCCACCAAAGCACTTAGAGAACAATAGATAAATATGGAAAAATAAAAATAGAATGTGATATGGTGATATTCCGAGATATGGTAACAACTATCATGTTAATTGTGATTTCTGAACTAAGTTCATCCCTTTAATTAATTGGTTCCTCAACTCCTACATTCAAAATGGTTCCATCCATTAATGGTGTCATCCTAAAGGCACAAGTTTCTAGATTTCGGAGTTCAAAAAGCAAAAAAAAAATTGGTTTTTCTATTTTTCTATTTTTCTGATTTTTTTTTTTTTTTTTACTAAAGGCATAAAACAAACTAAAACAAACTATACAAACATATAAATGCTCCCCCACACTTAAACTTCACATTGTCCTCAATGTGTAAAACCGAAAGTTCTGAATTCTGACGTAACAGCAGATAAAACGCAAAAACTGTGCAAATTGGTAAGGAATTTGGAAAAACTCCATTTCACAAAGGTTGTTAACCTACGTGTTTTATACACTGTGTAAAACTTTCACAGTGTTTTGATTAACGGTCTGACAGTTATTGTCTCTGGACTGAACTACGCGCAGTCTGAAATTTTCTGACGAAAAGGTATTCATCATAATTCTCTTCTAAGATAGATTATGGACTTAATGAAATTAAACATGGGGATGCAAATATGATATGAAAACAATAAAAAATAAATAAACGAAACAAAAATAAAATAAAAAGCAAAAGGATAAAGAAAAGAGATACAAAACCGGTGGGTTGCTTCCCACTAAGCGCTTGTTTTAAAGTCGACGGCCCGACTTAGCTTCTTGAAAGATTCATTCCCCATATATTAGCAATCTGAAAATTTGGGGATCCACCCATAGCACCTGTTTTTCAAACACTAGCTTCACACAAATATTAGTAATATAAAATAGAAACAAAGCTATGAACCGATAAAAGCTTCCCCCACACTTATTCTTGTCCACACTTGGAAGTGCATAAAGAATATAGGAGTCGTGTACTTCCACGGTTTCTTGTTCCAAAACCTTCATAGTATGAGAATCAAGTTTCTCTAATGGCGGAAATCGAGAAACAAAGTCATTCAACAATGTTTTCGAAGCACATACATTCAAACCAATAAGAGGTAAAGAAGAAGAATCAATATGCAAAGGGTTAGACAAACCTCGCACAATCTCTTGTAGCACGGAATCCTCTTCATCCTTGAAAAATTCAAGTGAACTATTCACCTCTTGTATATCATGGTCCTCTATCAAACTTTGCAACCATTCTTCATCCGTTTCTGCCTTAACCAAAATCTCGGCATCAACATCATCATTACAATCATTCACAAGTTCAATTGAGTCTTCCATAATATTGGTCATTACAGTCTCATTATCAACATACTCCTCTTCATTAGACTCAAACCATGTTGCAAAATCTTGTAAAACACTAGTTTCATCATACTCGTGTACCTTTTGAATAGGTGCTTGATTATTATAAAGATCAAGAGTTGAGTCAACTACACTAACGTCATCAAATATCTCCAAAGGTTGGTCCCTTTCAACACAATCATCATCGTCTTCATCTTCAGACTCACCATAATCAGAATCGTCGTCGGTTTCCCAACCTTTATCACGACGTCGTTTAAGTTCCATATGAATGGTCCTACTAATTTCATCGACAAGCTTTTTCGAGTATCCATCGTCTTCCAACTTGTATAATTTCTGCGCAAGTTTCCTGACGTTCACACGCTTACCACCATTAGCTACAATATGTTCTCCTTCCCATGACTCTTCCCTTTGAATGGGTAAATGATCATAACTACGATCCGGAGTCGGGTAAGAAGGCATATTCCAGAAATTGGTTTGTGCGACGTTCTCTCTATTACGGTCAAGTTGGTCTAGCCTTTGTTGCATATCTTGCAATCCATGCATAATTTGCATACAACTCGAATAAAGCCAATTAGAAGTATAATTATCCCACCTAGGTGCTTTACTTACATACCCACTACAAAGTTGTTGTTGGTATGTATGAAAATCACCATAAGGTTCTCTAGGATATGCATCATAGCCAATAAATTGGTTTTGATTGCATTCCATAGATGGTGGGAAATTGTCATAGTGTTGAGGAGGTTGAAAGTCGTATCCATTGCTCCAATATGCTCCTTCCATAAAATTGGTACCTGAAATAAGATTTTCAAACTATGCCAAAACCAGAAAATAAGAAAAACTAAAAACAAAACAAAAATAAGAAACCAAAAACAAGTGACAACCGTTGCCTCCCCGGCAACGGCGCTGAAATACGTGATCGCTGTCGTATGCGTCAAAAATAATTTACACTTTCTTACTACTCAAAATATAAATATAGCAAGGTCAAGAAAGGATCGATCCCACATAGAGGTCTAGGTTGTCTCGTTGTTTCGGTTCCTATAAATAACACCGGGGGGTTTTCTGATTTTTGTGCAAGTAATAATAAAATAAAAGCAAATAAAGAAATAGGCAAACAAATCAAATAGAAAAGATATTGGTTAAGGATTCATCTTCATTCACAAACATGCTTTCAAAACAATAAGTAGAATTGATATTTAATCTCAACTTTTATCAAAAGCCCTAGAATATCTTGATCGCAAGAATATCCCGCTAATCTCCTTTTGTCATCAACAAACACATTAAAAGATGCGAATGTGAGTTCTATCTTAAAGAACAACCTGACGTGTAAAAGCACTAATCAAGTTTAATTCCCTAGATGCATTAAGTTCTATGAAATCAGGCCAATCAAAGCAATTGAACGTGGAAAACGCACTAATTCAATTTAACAAAGGTCACGAATCACTTGTGATTATTAGGATATATCACTACAAGCAATCTTCACAATTATGCTACTTGTATTCAAGGAATATCACTTTTTCGTATAATAAACCATAAACTAGCGATAGATATGATTATGAGTTCTACCAATTTGCAACTTGACAAAACTAACTTTCAATCATGCAACCCTATTTTCAGAGAATCGTGAACGATAAATATGAGACAAAACTAATATATTGAATCAAAGAATCATGCTTTGTGAAATCCAACTATTCCATAACCAATAATAAAACTCTAGCTCATGTTCATGGAGTTCATAACAAGAAGAAAGAGAAACCCTAACATGTTCACAAACCCTAGAAACAAAAGTAGAAGGATATCATAGATATAAAATATAATGTGTTTTGAGAAAAGTCTTCTCTTTATAGCTCTTCTTGTTCCAAAATTAGGTCTAGTCTTCAAAGTCCAAAAGATAGAAGTCCACCAAGCCCACAATTGAGAGAAACCCATGTAGAAATTATGTCCCAAAAACGTTCGCCGGAAAACTGGGTTTTTGACCGGAATCGGCCGGAATCCGGCGAGAAAAGTCACTGCCGGTCACTTGAGTTCTGTCGCCGGCAAAGGAATATTCCGTCACTGACCGTCAAAGTCAACGGTCAAGATAACGGTCTTCGTTAGTCGTCTGGTCAAGGGGAAGAAAGAGTCATCCAGCTCATTCAGCTGTCTTAATCAGGCCGAGTTATCTGAGTCATCTGGGTTGTCTGGATCGGTCACACCGGCACCGAGTCAACTCGCCTGAATCATCGTCGGCTTTTGAGTCAAATCGCCGGAGGGGAAATTTGGGCAGAGTCTCCTCTGTTTTAGGCTGGTTCCCGGCCAATTTCAGGCCTCTCTTCACTCTTTCCCTGTAACATTCATTCAACACCCTAGCATACATCTAATTAGTTCAATCTTTCTGCAACAGGGCTTCAAACATCACCAATCTTCTTCACATCAAACTCCAAATCGAAATCAACCCCCAATTTCATTTACATCATACTTCAACCCTATCAATTCCATCATCTCTATTTCAAATCGAACCCATTCAACAACAATTCTTTCTCAATTGTAGACCGTCAATAACACCAAACTCAGCTTCGATTCGTTTCTGAACCAGCTCAATCTTCTCGACTTCACAAACATCAGTAACACCCATTCATTTCTCCTCGTTTGTTCATCAATCGACAGACCCATATCAGCCAGAACGAGCTCTTGTTCTTCTTTGTTTGATCGACCAAACCCTAACCCCAATTCTTCTTCGTCTCTGCGCCACAACAGCAACACCCATTTTTCATCTTCATGAATTTCTGACTCTAACCCATGTTGTAATTTGAGCAAAAACACAAACCCATTCGATTTTTAATTCCAATCCCATTAGCAGAAACCCAAACTCGAACTCATCACCAACCAATTCGAAACCACCATTAGCTTCTCTTGCATATATCCATCAATTCCTTCTTTCAGTTCTCAATCATCCATATCTCGATTATTACCCGAAACCCATCTTCCATATCTCACTATATTGCTGTTGATATCTTCTCATCTCTTCAATATGCCAATTTCTCGATCTGTTCTCCTGCTCTGCAATTCTGGCAGCTTCTCAGACTGAATGAGAGAAGGGTCTCTCGATTATAGTGTTAGGTTCATCATTGAGTAGCTATTTGCGCCCCACAAATGCAGCCCCCAGGATATCCACACCTAAACATGAATGATAAGGGACACCCAGATGGCAACCCCTTAACCTTGATTGGACTTTATTTAGTATTCCTCCAAATAGCTTCCCCTTATCCTTGGCTCGGCTCCGAATAGAAATAATGATCTTGACCTTTTGGCTCAAAGTGAATGATTTCTTCTCCTTTTCTTCCACATGACTCCAGAGTACCTATTAAACTCAAAAGCGAACGTAAGATACATAATTCACACGAAAAATAGCAAAGAAAGCATAAATACTCGATATAAAATTAGGTGTTTTAGACACCTATCAATACGACATTTCTCTTCCATTCAAGTGATGGTGAAAAACAATATTTTGTCATCCATTGTTTTCTTTCAGTTTTGATTGATTAGTCTTACTGCACACTCTGACATGATTCTTCAAGGTGGGGAGACTTTTCATCGACCTCCCCTACTAATTGCTAATATTTTCGACATAGATAAATGACTCACCCTTCCGCATCATAACAAGTAATAAATTTAGATTTTTTAAGAGCCGTACATTGGTCCTGATGATATTTAAGCGGTGTGGCCGCATCATAACTAGTAATAAAGTTAGAATTTTTACAAGCCGTACATTGGTCCTGGCGAAATTTAAGCGGTGTGGCAGATGGTTTGACTGATTTAGCGTCCAACGATGGTTTGTCAGTTCTCTCAATAGATTTCCAACTTGGGAGTGGAGTACCGTAGATCTTGCTTGGAGGTTTGAGGGTGCTCTTTGGTAATTCCAGGAACTCGGAATCACAAACCGGAGCATAAGGAGACACTGAAGCTGCAATGCGGACAATTTTGTTGTTGAGCAAAGATTTCATACATTGATGGTATATTGAAGGAACAACCTTATTGTCATGGAGCCATGGTCGTCCGAGTATCATGTGATAATCATGATCTTTCTCGATCACGTAGAACTTGACAGTGGATTTAATTGGTCCTACTTTCAGATCCACATAGACGTATCCGTATGTGTGACTATGGCTTCCTTCAAAACCCGTTATTAATATGGGATGATGAACAACCTTGCTTTCCGGAACTTTAGCCTCTTTGAGAGTCTTCATAGTGATGAGATTTGTAGAAGCGCATGTATCGATGAGAACTCTTCTGAATTCGGAATCCTTGATTGAAGCAGTTACGAACAAGGCTTGGTTATGTCCTTCTTCCTCCATTTGGTCCTCCTCAGTGAAGGTGATGTTGTTAATCGTATGTTCAGATACCATGAACATTTGTTCAACTGGAGATGATGGAACTCTTCGCGCATCAGATGATAGTTGGTTGAGTGCAGCGAACGTGTTCGTTCCTTGATCTCTAGAGAAGTATAGGAGTTCACATAGATTCTTAATTAAACGTGTGACTTCCTGATCCACCGGCTTCTCATAAGTGGTGAAATTGTTAGCTTGGGGATGATTTTCAGTTGAGGGATCAACCATTAGCATCAGAATTCCATGAACAGGGGTGCCATTAAAATCTGATGTCAACTTGACGAGGAAATTCAGTATGTTGTTTAACGTCTCTTTCATCAGGTCCATGTTCCTTGTATGAATCTCCTGTACCCGTGCCAACTTGATCGAGGTCGGGATTTCTGTGTCTCCTGTGCCATCAGATGGAGTGTTGGAAGGAGGAACATTTTCATTCGAAAGATTATGACTGGAATTCGGAGTCGTTGAGTTAGACCTAAGACCAACCATTTTGTGAAAGTTTCAGATTGGAACTGAGATATTAATCTCCTACTGTGGTCGCGAATCTGCAGATGGGGAAAAATAATTTGATGGTTTTTCAGAAAAGTAAAGGTACGATTGTGCGGACGAGACTCCTCGAACCGAGAAAACTGCCTAACCTCACACAAATACACTGCACGTGAGTGAGTTCGAGAGATCAATCTGTAGGACTCCGGCCTAAACCAAGTCAATGGCCGTGCCAGAGTCAATTCGGTCACAAAGAGGAGATGGGTTTATCTATAGGAGGGAAGCAGAGAATTGTGGGATAAATAATAATCAAGAATTGTGGATATGTTGAAGGTTTCTGCAAGTTGGTGTAAATAAGTTTGAATGATTGAGAGGGTGTTGCTCACACGATGATTCTTGGTTAGATGATGAATTGTTTATTCACTATATCGTGGATTTTCTGTGTGTTTTTCATATATCTCAATCGTGAATCCAAGAATTATTTATATTGTCAGAATGGTGAACACACTGATCCCAATAAGTATAATGGTTTCTTGAGTGAAAGAGTGGGAGATCGTGGTGAAACCAGTTCCAGGTCGTGCGGAGACTTGGTTAACCGTCCACCCACCTACTCCTCTAACCGTTTGCACGATTTACTCACATTTATCATCGTGGATGAATCCACGTGCCATAGGCCGCCGGACCAAAACCCTAATTGATATCCCCCATGTGACGTGATTGATGTCTCACGAACGTGGAGTCTGCAAGGCAGACGTGTATTAGGTCATTTGTTGACTTATGGACGGTGAGCCTAAGTTTTGTTGAATTGAGCATGAGTGATGAATGCTCAGTGATTCATGAATTGAACATGTCAGATGTACAATTTTTATGTTGTTAATATTGCTCGTCTGAGCAAATATTATAAATTCGATAAGTTGTTGAATATTGAGTTACGATCAATATTCGAGTTGCCCAATTCGGCGAGTTACTGAATATTGATAGTTGGATCAATATTCGAGCAATTGAGCAAGTATCGCTCAATTCGATGAATTACTGATAAATTACTGAATATTGATAGTTGGATCAATATTCGAGCAACTGAGCAAGTATTTCTCGATTAAACAAATTATGTATTAGTGACGTGACCCAATAAAATATTAATTAAAATATAAAATATATTAGTTGGATCATGAGGATGGAGGGACCGAACACATGGGATGATGGATGACCATGTGGTTCCCAATTTCTCGAATGAGCGTGCATCAAGGACCTTAGTTGACTGGTTGGTGAAAAAATGATGATAAAATGTCGGTTTCATCATTTAATAAAATAAAATAGTGCCCGTTTGAGTATTCGGTAATAAAACCTAATTTATGGAGAAGTGAGGGACTGACCAAGAGGGAATAAAACCGGCCTTTGGTGGTCGTGGGACCAGATGATGGCCGATTGAGCAAATTCCAAGTTGGTTGGAAAGAGTTTGGACCCAATATGAGCAATTGAGCAGATTAGGTCAAAATTATAAGAATGTGTGGGACAGAGTCTTTACAAGCCTTAGGGACGGACTTGGTCGGTCAAGGTAGCATGCCCGTGTCACCATTATGTTCGTGTCTCAATCCTGAGAGTTTTGGCACTTTCTGATGTGCGTTTGAGCCATATCTTGGATTTTCAGAAGAGTTTGATCTTTGACTGAAATTCTTGATTTTGCTCTTTGCTCGTTTGATCAAAATTTGGAAAATATTAAAATAATAATATTTTATTATTTGTCGTGAATAGCCTAGTCGTCATGTGACCATTTGACTTTTTGGCTTTTTTCATGGTTTGGGAAATATTTGAGAAAATAAAAGAAACCATGATTTTTTGCTCAAACGGAGGAGTTTCATGAGATGAGGGAAATAATAATTATGAAAATAAAGGATTGCAAGGTGTGGGACCGGCCATGGCTAGGGCCTGGCCGGCCGTCTAGGTAGCCCGGTCCCGCAACACTTTTCTCTATTTTATTATTTTTCATGAAATCGTGAAAATATGGAGAAACCGTGAGGTTTGCTCAAACAAGGGAAGTTGCTTGAATGAATGAGTTTTCATGAGTTCATGAAAATAAATAAAATAGGAAAAACAAAGGAAGAGGGCGTGGGGGCCGGCCTCGGCGACATGGCCCGCCAGCCGGTGGGCCCGGTCCCTAAGCGCCTCTTTTTCATTTTTTATTATTATTTTCTCTCTCTTGTTTTGTGTAGGATTCCTTGTTTGTCTATATTTTCGGATGCTCGTTTGTGCATCATTGTTGAGTACACTTGCACCATTTTATTGGGGCTCACTTGGTGATAATCCAGATGCCCGGTTGTTGAGTATTTATTACTAATTTATGAAATTCAGTGGAGAATGATTCATGAAACTAAGTAATAAAGGTGAGTAGCTATTTATAATCAATCCATAGGATTAGCCGTGAATTCGACCATAGATTCGGAATAATATAATGAGTATTACTATTCCATGGGATCGTGGATTCAACCATAGAATCATAATAATAAAATTATCTATTACCATTCCATGAGATCAGCCGTGGATTCGATCATGAAATCGGAGTAATGAGATAAAATAATTATCTATTACCATTCTATGGGATTAATTTCCTAATAGAATTTGGGTAATTAAGCTGGTATTAATTCCTAGTAGAATCTGAATTCCATGGGATCGGCCGTGGATTCGACCATGGAATCAGAGTAATGAAATAAAATAGATTATTTTCTAGGAATTCAGTGGTGAATGTCACAGTAGAATTAATCTATTGCAGAGGGGATATTATCCAGTTAAAGCATCATACCCGTTCTGAAAGGTGCATAGCCAGGGAACAACGAGTGTTGCTGGTGTCCTGAAGGCGTTTAGACCCCTTAACAATTATATATGGAGAGCCCCTGAATCTATACACGGTCTCTCTACATAGTCAGGGAACAGTGAGTGTCACCGACGTCCTGAAGACGTTAATCTCTCAATCATACGGAGAACCGCCTAATCGTTCTTCTATGTAAAGGCAAGTCTCTCTATGTAATCAGGGAACATCGAGTGTCACGAACGTCCTGAAGGCGTGAAGCTCTCAACCATATGGAGAACCGCCCAATCGTTATTCTACATAGAGATCATGATGAAATGAACAACATCGAATACTTTGGGGAGGCCTTTCGAGTGACATATGCATCATGGCTCGTAAATATGAATCATCACATGCGTTCCTGAAGTCGTGTCAGAAACATGCAGTATCATGATTTTATAATTTTGACCTTTGTTGAAAATCCACCATCAACAGCAAGATACAAAAGTAGTGAAAAACATCTTCGTCTCATCGTTTGTGATTCCGCAATATCTTGTTTTACTAGTCTATTAAGATTATTGTGAGGTGATTGATAATTATAGGTTGTTCTTCTGGAATATAAGTCCGGTCTATCGATTGGTTCCTGTTCACCTTGATTTATCAAAAGACAGAACAAAACTCGTAGGTATTTATGTGGGAGACATATATATCTATTACTGTAGATTTTTCTGTGTGATACAGATTTGTTTATCAAAGTCTTCGACTTTGAGTCGTAACAACTCTTAGTTGTGGGTGGGATCAGCTAAGGGATTCAAGTGCGTAGTATCCTGCTGGGATCAGAGACGTAAGGAGCGCAACTGTACCTTGAATCAGTGTGAGATTGATTGGGGTTCAACTACAGTCCAGACCGAAGTTAGTTTGTAGTAGGCTAGTAACTGTAGCGGCTTAATATAGTGTGGTGTTCAATCTGGACTAGGTCCCGGGGTTTTTCCTGCATTTGCGGTTTCCTCGTTAACAAAACTTCTCATGTCTGTGTTATTTCTATTCCGCAATATATTTTGTTATATAATTGAAATATCACAGGTTGTGCGTTGAATCGATCAATTGGTAAATCCAACCTTTGGTTGTTGATTGAAATTGATTGATCCTTGAACATTGGTCTTTGGTACCGTTTAAGTTTATTTCTCTTGTATTCAATCAGACTCACAGATTTCTATTTGTTTGAGTTGGGATTGAATCGAGAAATTGAGTTATAACTCTTTGATATACTTTTTATTAAGATTGAGTCTGACTGTCTAGTTGATTCTCTTAAAAGTATATTGGAGTTAGTCCATACAGATTTCTAAGTGAAATATTGGGTGAGGTTGTTAGACCCCCGCTTTTTCAGTGATGTTGGTTACCGTGGTAGTAATGGTGGTGTCGATGAGGAAGAAATGGACCAAATGGTTACTGTTTGATTAGAAGGTGCTATTGGTGGTGGTTGAAGTGTTGATGGAGGTGGTGGTTGTGGAGACGCTGGAGGTGGCAGAGGATATGACGATGACGGTGATGATGGTGGAAGGAATAATTAATATTTAATTAGGTGGTATCCTGGTGGCGGTGGAGGTCATGGTGGTGCTAGTTCCGGTTACGACAGATATGGTGGTGGTGGAGCCTTGAAGGAAGATAGTGGCAGAAATGGTGGTGAAAGAAGACATTATATTGTTTTTAGTGTTTCATTAAAATTTGTCGGTAAAACAAAGGCATGGAGGGGCAAGTTAGTCATTTCATTGTTGATTGAATTTTTTTAGTTACAAACACCAAATCTTTTTGTGTCAAATTGGAAAAAAAAGTCATGCTTCACATTGACACAAAGTCACCATACATAGAGTCCTCCCTCGCTTCGCTCGGTCGGCCTAATAGCCACAACTATGGTAATCTTATTTCCTAATTAGAATTATATAAATATATCATATACTAGTATTACGTTTGTTATAAAGACAAAACACGTATTTCAAGTCTATTATCTTGTGTTAAATACACTTTTTTAATTTATTTATGGCATTTAGGAAATTGGCATGTGTTTAAATATATTTTTTATTTATTTAGGGAATTTTGGAATTGAGATTTAGGAAATATAAGGGGACAAAGGAATCTAATTTATTGTTGGTCTAAATTCACTCTAACGGTTTCCTATTGGTCTAATTTCAATGTGAAAGGGGGGTCAAAAGATTTCCTAGTATTTTAAATTTTGTCAAGTAATTTCTTATTAGTTTATATTGTCTCAAAGTGGGGCCACAAGCTCTAAAAATAATGAGAATTCCCAACTTTCAACCATAAAAGAGGAACTCCTGAAATAATAGAGATAATATGGTTATGAAGGAGATAGAGGCTACTCAAGAAATCAAAAAAATGAGGAAAAGCTTACCATTGCAGCAATCGACTCTATCGATATGTTCTTCGTTGTTTCTTATGAACCGCATAAGATGTACCGGCTGCTGAAAATGATCGCTTGTATAGCGGGCTTTACCAGCTAGAGTCGTATCTTTTGTTAAGTTGGCAACCTCAACAGATTTTTCTCCTTCTTTTTTTCCTAATCAAATATCCAACAAAAAACCTAAACGTTTGTTAGGATCGTTGACTGTAGTTTCAAAAAAAAAAAACCCTGTAATCTTTGCTTCCTTTCATGATTAGTTGATTTCTTTCGGCATCTTTTGATCATCATTATTCATTAAGAAAAAAATATTAAGAAAATATTGATTTCTTGTTTTTAGTTTTCTTATCGTAATAATTGGTTTCCATTTTTTTTATTATCCTTTGTTTATATCTTGATTTCTTTTCATCTTCATGTACGTTTCATACAACTCATATTAATATTTTCAGATTCCTAGATTAATTTTATGTTATCTATTAACTAATGGATTATTAAACCTTTTCATTGTTGGTCCTTGTTCCCTTTTATCATGGTAAGCATTCAGTTTTGGACTTTTGTTTGGTTCCATCTCCTTCTGCCAACTTTATTGTTGCAGCTAAAGAAAATTTTGAATTCATATTAGACAGTAGTTTTGCAAGCCATCAACATGTTCTAGTATTATATTTTAGATCATGTGTATGATTACAATGATATTTGTGATTTCACCAACTACGATTCAGTTAGGACGATTCAGGAAAGCCAGATTCAAAATTTGAATTTTCAAACTTCAAACTTTCCCCTATAACTTTTCATAATTAGAGGACATGCAGTTTCTTCTTGACTATGTATCAGTTGACTATCAACCTCTTCAATGCTAACAATAATCTTCTATTATTGAAATATTTTCTTTCCTATTTCCTCTCTTCATAGTTATCTCAATATAACTAATTCTAGTTATTTCAAATTCGGGGTTCATCTTTATAACAAGAGGAAAAATCAAGGTTCTATTTCAGTAAATCATATAGTGAAGAAGACAAAGAGGCAAAGGAGGAGAGGATTTCTTATTGATCATTAGCCATATTACATATCTATAATATCCTTATATACATGTAAGGGAAACCCTAGGTATAGCTAGTTGGGCCACACATCTATGGGATGTAGGCCCTATAACACTCCCCCTTGTGATGTCCAACATAAATTCTATCCAGTGCTTCACATATAGTGCTTCGAATGTAGGTCTTCAAATGTTGTCCTCTTCTTAATGACTTGTGCCGAAATCAATCGCCTCATTAAGAATTTGACAAGGAAAAACCTAGTGGGACAAAACCTTGGTACAGTTCTTCACATGTAGTACTTCACATGTTGTCTCGTACTTTACATGTAGTTCATCACATGCAATATGATCTTCAAAGATCGATGAGTCTAAGTTAATTTCCTCGTTAAAACTTCGTCAGAGAAACCCAAAGGGACAAAGCCTGAACTAAAGAAAAAGAGTACAATATTAACTAAACTTAGAACATGTTTGGATGCGTATACGTTGCCTCATTAAAACCTTGACAAGGAAAACCCAGTGGGATAAAACCTTGAAGAAGGGAAAAGAGTACAACGTGACAAATGCAAGTAAAGGTAACCTGTTGCAAATGATCACTTTGATCCGTTGAAGTTGACTAGTTGCTTCACAAAATCTAAGGCAGAAAATCCATATGGGAAAGACAATAGCCTTAACTAGGAAATTACATTCTCGGTGTTTGTTGTTGTCTCATTAAAAACCTTACCGAGCAACAAAACCATGTGGGGAAAAGTAACCTCGGTGAAGGAAAAGGGTTCAACACACAATTAGATGCTCCCCATGATGTCAGACAATTTTCATTAGTCTAATGCAGTCAAAAGGTGTTTATCACACATTACTTTGGTGATTTGAATGTTTATAAGACCCTATTGTTGATTCTGGAAGTTACATTGCTTAACAGATTATCGCGTTTCATTTCTTTGATTCATATATATTCATTAATATCAACGCGATCTTTATGTCCATAACGTTCAACATACTTGATGTTTTTAGTGTTGTCTCGCTAAAAACCTTGTCGAGTAACAAAACCCTTTGGGAAAAACTATTCTAGATCGAAGGGAAAAAGAGTACAACACAACTTCAATTTCGAAGTAAAATATGTCGATATCATATACTTGGATCCTCCCCCTGATGTCGGCATCTCCCCCTGATACTTTCAGATAGTTGTTCCAGACAGTTCCTTTAGTCATGTATTTTTTGAAACTGAATATTGGTACTAACCTAGAAAATAATCTACCATATCTCCCTCTGATTACTTTCGTTGGAGAAGAGATTATTGTTCCTTCATAATCAACAACTTTTGGATTGCACTTTCATTAGCATTCCTTTTAATATCTTTGCAGGGATAAAACAAATTTATGTCAATGGTTACTTTTAAGTATATGATTACATTCACTATACCATTCCAATGACATTGCGTTGGCGCTGAGCTATATCTAGCTAACAAGTTCCTTGAGGATGCAAAATTTTATCGAGTACATTATTATACTAAGTACAACAATGCGTCTATTGTACTTAGATATGGGAATTTCATCTCCTTACACATCTTCGTCATCTTCCTTTAAACGAAATGGTCACTTACTTATATTTGAACCTCGACTAATCATGGGAGTGCTATCAGGATGCATGTCTTTGTTAAATTGCCTAACAACTTTAGAAAAATGCAAAATGGTGGGATAATATACCACAAGCTTAGTATTCGGTCGAGCTTTCCCTATAATTTTCATCTCAAATTCGGATTTCAAATAGCTTTTAAGGTCTCTTATTACATCAAGAATACACATCATGTCCGTATCATCGACATAGATAACTACAATTCCAAACCAGGAACTTTCTTGTGAATACACAAGGAAAAATAACTTACTTGTCTATCCCTTCCAAATCAAATAGTCACTTAGACGTGTATACCACATCCGCCTGATTGCTTCAATCTATAAGCGAGTGTTATATCTAACTATAAATGCACTCTGTGGTTTAGAGTTGCTTGATTTGGGAAACAAAAGTCTATTAAGTACTTTTGTAAATATCTGTTGTCTCTTGATTCTTTCAGAGATACGTAACGACCACATACATATGCTTCATTTCAAGTCCTTTCGAAATTACCAAGCTAACTAAGTAGTAGAACACTATAACGTTCATTACAAGAGAAAAATTCCAGGGCTTTGTGAGAAACCTGCGCCACAAGGAGAGTCTTTATCCTTTAAGACATCTTTCTTCTCATTATGCTTTGTGACAAATTAATCATGTATGTCCAATAGGCTTTACACTTGGTTGGTTATCACTACCACACCAAATACCCATTTATTTGTCAAAGAACCAAGTTCTACCTGGATTGTATAGGCCAAATATGCTATTTATTTGAAATTAATCAAAATAAAGCATGGTTCGATATCATTGTGCTCTACTTATGGAGCAACTATTTACTGATTATATCATCACTGTGCACGCATGATCCTTCTATTGACTCATGTGCATTCTCATAATCCTTTAGGATTTCATTGTTCTATAGAATCATTTAAAACTTAGGAGCATCCTCCCATTTGATTCATGGACATATTCAAAGACAATATTATGAGATAATTTCTGCTGATATTAATAAGTTGTGCCTTACTCATCTATTTCCTTTTTAGGTGAGCATTGATCGAACCTGGTGGTCTCTCTATCTTCCTTTATGGAGCCACGAACTCAACCACACTTCCACTAAGTGTAGTTGCAACACCTTAGTCTACGGTGTATATCCATTCTTGAGGATTTGTAACCTTGCAGGTAGGTTTGCAGCTGGTATGTGTGATATCATCACTTTAACGACATTAGTGTACATTCTGAAAATCGATTATTCTTTATTACTTCACATTTACATTTGTGGAGTACTAGAATCATTATGAGATACAGTGGGAACACACCACGAAAATTCCTGTCATTCCCTTAGAAAATACCTTTTCTTATCTCCCCCTAACGACGGGAAGACTGTCTCATTAAAATGACAACCCGAAAATCTAGCGGTAAGAGATATCCTGCCAAAGGTTTTAAAAAAAAATGCGGATAATTGTTGAAAATTCGTGTCCAATATATAGTCACTTAATCATTTTTATAACCCATCATAGTACGATGTGGAGTCGTAAGGGCACATATATAGTGCAACCAAAATTGCGTAAGAACACGAATGTCAGGCTTAAATCCATTTACCAACTGGTACGCAGAAAAAGTTTACTAATATTGGGTTCTAAAACGAATTAAGTAAAGATGCGTTAATATTGCATATTCCCCAAGCAGTTAAAGGTAGGTTTGTACGCATAACCTATTCCTTAGACATCATCTGTAACCATTGATGATAGCCTTTGGAAGACCATGAGGTATAGGATGCTCTGCATTCATCCTAGCTTGAATTTTCAAGGGTTTGTGAGCCCTTACATGTAAAATATATGCTAGTAGTTTTCCAAACGCAAATTTCTTGGGAACTATAACTAGTCCAAAAATTTAAAACATTCACCAGAGCCATAAGTCACTTTAATGGTCCACATTCTGCATGAATATTTTTATAAAGTTCACCTTGTTTTCTTTGTAATATGGAATCTTTACCATTTGCATCTTAGGATGGTCTCGATCCTATTTTACTGAAGACTTTATAAAATGAGTGATATGCTTTCTTACCTAAAAGCATAATGGGAAGGGGATTGTGCATCTAGTAATTTAGAAAACACTTATTGAGAGATATGTCATCACTTTGCATTCTGCCAATCTTTTTCCCATTTTTGTTCACTCAAATAAAGTGATATTTGTATGATTCTTTCAAAACAATCATCATGTCACAACCAGAGTTTCTTTATGGTTATGCCCAAAGCCTGTATGAGTCAGTTTCCAACATTTTATCATCGGAGTCAATATGATTCAATAATCCAAATATTATAGTGAATTACATTACATTAGATTGACTCGTTAGTTTCTCTAAAATATATTTCCTTCCAAATATATCAGAGAGTATAAACGATGCAATCAATTACATTCTCATCATTTTGATGTTCCACATGATATCCACTTGCATGGGTCTCTTTGGAATTTAACAAGGTGATTAGCTCTCGGTACATATAGAGCTTTTTTGACTTTTAATCTTTGTTCCATCTTTGAAACAAAATTTGAGCATTGCTTGGCTCGATGATCCAATCATCATAGGCATATTATAAGGAAATAGTTCAACAACTAGTTTAAATTCCTTAAGTTAGTGGAAGAAAAACAATTATGAGTTAGACACTTAGGTATTGAGAGTCCTGATAAGTGGTGTGGCCTTATTACGTAATAAAAGTGGGATTCAACTCAAGTACTTTAGAGTGAATATATATTACGTGTCACCAATATATCTCAAGTTCTTTACAGAATTTATGTCTCGTGTTTTCATTCCATAAGTGTAGACATTGGATCTAGTCAACTCAATAAGATAGTCAATTGGCCTGGCAAAGTTAGTGTTGCCATTAAAGTTGATGTGAAAATTGGTTGCTACTATGATACACACATTACATTGTATATACCAACACCTATGACCAAGTGCATTTCCAACTCTTTCATTTATGATGGGAGCTACAATTACATTTTAGCAGATCCCATACTCGTTGATACTTGTGTATTATTGTTATTACTACCGAAGACGAAAGTACATCTTTGTCTCATGATACATATGTCCCCTTTTCACATGTTTTATATGAGTCGGTATGTCTAACCCACATTACTTCGAGGTTATTTCCATTTTCAGTTTTGCTACATTTAACTTAATTTGAGAAATTTCTTTATCTCAACAGGCCAGGAGAATTTCACAACACATGTCAACCACTTACTTTAAGTTGAATAAATTACTAAGATAGTTTTCTTGTTGTTATACTTAAACGTATACTAGTTCTCTAGTATCATGGATGAAGTAGAGAAATGGAAATTTTCTGACTCACATCACCCCCACCCCCTTTTTTTTTTTGAGTTCTTCCACAAAATTTGGGATACATGTGATTTTATTTGCAACGTATTTTGAAAATATCGACTCTTTAATAGTCGAGCAAGTGGATTAGATCCCACGGAACATTCAAATTTGGAAGACAATATCAACTTCGCAATAATGGTCCAAGTACTTTTGAACCTCAAATAAATACATTGAAATCGAGTCGGTATAACCAATTGAACAAAAGACATCATTCAACTATAACCAATATCATATTCAAAATTGAAATTGATCCTTTATATAATATGGACTTATATAAGAGAAAACATATGTTCTACAAACAAATAAATAAGCCCAATAAATGTTCCATTAGTTACATACCTCAAACATTGGTTCCCGTCGTACATAGACAAAACCGAAACAAATTTCATCGCGCACGGCCAGAAAACAAGCTGGAACATAACAAGCCTGGCTTGGGACCAGAACCAGGTCGGACTGGAACCGGGTTGGGTAGGGCCGGAACATGATGGGTCTAGTTGGATCAGACCGGTATGGGTCGAGCCGGAACTGGTTGGACCGAGTGGACCAGATCGGTGAATACGAAAGGTAAATGTGTAGAGATTAAAAGAAATTAAAAATAAAATATTTAGAAAACGTGTAACGGTACAAAGCAAATAAGGGTAATAATTACGGCATTTATGCTCATATAAAATTTACATACCAATTAACATAATTAAGGGAAACATAATTAATAATTAAGACAAATATTACAATTACCATAATTACAAACGTTACAATTAACATAATTAAGGGAAACATAGATAGTAATTAAGACAAACGTTAAAATTAACATAATTACAAACATTATAATTAACATAATCAAGGGAAACATAAATAAACAACCAATAAAAAGATTCTTCCATTACACATCAATCACAAAAATAAATTTTACTAAATCTTTTCAAAATCAATCAAGACAATCATAAAAATAAAATAATATAATAAAACTAGGCAATCACTATTGCAATCAAATAAAGAATAATATACTAAAACTAGGCAATCACTATTGCAATCAAATACATAAATATATCATAAATATATGAATAATATATCATAAAGTAGTATATATATATATATATATATATATATATATATATATATATAAAAGGACAAAAAGTTCTAGACATTTTATAAGAACAGATTTGAAAAAAATGTATCCATTTTATGTTCATAAGCTAGATCATGGTATAGAAAAGAAATAAAAATATTATAAAAGTCCTAGAAATAAGAGCCCAAGCACTTCAAATCTATACAAGTAATTGACATAACATAGCATGTATACCGTACAAATAAAAAAAAATAATATATATATAGCCTATAGCCTATAGCAATAATATTATGTATCGACGAGATAAAATCATTAGGTACATAAGGATTTCGGGAGACAAATCAGACAAGACAATCACTAGATCCCATCACAATCAATAAGAGGAAAGGGAAAAAAAAATATAAAGTTGAATAGATTAGATATACCTTCCGGTGTGTTGATGTCTGATTGAAAAGAAAAAATCAATCAATGGAAAGTACCAAAAACAGTAAAAAGGATTTCGGGAGATGGTATTGTAAGCCGGTGATAACCAATCCTTGTATTTCTTTCGATGATGATGATGGTATTTCAAAATTTAACCCAAAAATATCGAACAAAAGTACGAAATCTTAGTTGATTACATACACTTTAAATAGATGGACAAGAGATCGATGTTGATTAAAAAAAAATTCTCTTTTGCGCAGGGTCAGAGATCGTGGCTGATAACGGATTTCAGTAAATCATATAGAGAAGAAGATAAAGAGGCAAAGGAGGAGAGGATTTCTTATTGATCATTAGCCATATTACATATCTATAATATCCTTATATGCATGTAATGGAAACCCTAGATATAGCTAGTTGGTCTGCACATCTATGGGATGTAGGCCCTAAAACAGGTTACACCTATTTGCCACCCACATTTTTCCTATTTACCACCCTCATTAGAATTTCTAAAGTAATTTTGGTTTTCAATTTTAGTTTTCCTATTTACCACTTGTTAAAGTCAAATTAAATTTGACTTTTACTACCGCCACTAATTTTTCTTCTTCTCCATTAATTCATGTTTTCATTAAAAAGCCTTAAAAAATATATTAACCCTAGGTTTAGAACTTAAAATCATGTTTGATTAGGACCATTATGTATAAATTTATTGTTTCTTCAACTCTTATCATTTAAATCGTAGAGACATCAACGATAATCGGTGGATAATCCATAAACCATCATTATGCAAGATTCCATGATTGAAAATTTAGGGCAAAAAATTCAAGCCTTAGAATCGAACATCTAAAGATTTTGTATATTTAACTGAAAAGATATTCATTGAAAAAGATTTGGAGGGTAAGTGATCAATTTTGGTCGTTTAATTCTTCTCATTGAACTGGTCATCGACGTTGTTGAAAGGATATAGTCCCTCGTCACACCATCTCGTTGACGGATGATTTCAGGACCGGTTAATGTGTAGTCCACCCCCAGAATAAAATTATCCCCTAGTCCAAAAACATGTTTTTGGACCAGAACTTTTATCTCCTAGTCCAAAAACATGCGGTTCACATAAGACGTATTTTTCAATATACCAAACTTACCCTTCTGCAACTGTATATCACTAACAGAAAAAATTTCGAGCTCAGTTCTTCTTCTTTTTTTTTATCTCAGATCCAGTCTCGCGTTTCTCTGCTGCTGCGTTTTGGTTCATCATAGTTTCTGGTAGTGTTTTTCAATTAACTTCATCTGAGCTTCGATTAGATTCATCTTAGCATCGAACCTGTTGATGGTGGATTTTCATTTGAAGGCTAAAATTGTAAAAGCCAAAAAATTATGCGCTAACATCTTGTAAAAGATAATGCCATTAATAAGTGATGGATACTCCTTCACTTTACTAATTCACCTAGAATGGAGCATGTGGCAACAATCCTAGTATTCTGTGAATTAAATACACAAAATTCATCCAGGTTGGAGCATGTAGCAACAATTCCATATACCCTGTGAATTTACAACATTATTAATTAATGCTTGACCAACCTTGTATTTCATGCACTCATTATTATTTCGGCATGAGGACTGAGTGTTGCTCTGCGGAGAGCAACACGAATCTCCGAGCATTATAATGAAACATGTACGAAATACCCGTACATGCTGCAACTCTCGGTGTGTTATACTAGCCCGATTGAGCCACTCTCGGTGTGTTATACTAGCCCGATTGAGCATCCAGACTGTCCGTATCAGTCCAGATATGATCACAACCATCCAAATTCACCGGTATGATTGGATGGCCCAGATCGATTCCATAACCCCCAAGCATATGTGGAATATTCGTTGTGGAACAAACGCGGGCCCCGCATGGTCGGCCTCCCTAAAAGATTGACACAACTTGCCAATACGTCCAAACCATAGCAGAATGGACGGAAAACCCTAAATTAGTGTTTGCGGCACATTACATGTGTCGCAAAACAGTCCCAACCATCCATCTTCGCAGGAATAGATAGAGGGTGTAAATATAGTTTCAGAGGGATCGAAGCATGTCAAAACAACCACCGTGGACCCACCTGCATACCTAACCGATTGGTTAGGACCAACTATGGTTGGTCACCCTAATTCGTGCATCCCAAAACCGGTTGCAACACACGACCGGCAATACCCTAATTAGGGTTTATGTTGTGATCACGAGCGTCCATCTTCTCCTGAGCGGATGGAGGGTCCCGGAATAGGCTAAGCAGGCCCGGTAAGTATCAACATGATCATTGAGGTCCCACCTATCTCCACACCCAACCGGGCAAGACCAAACCTGGGATTTCACCTCGGTTTGCACGCCCGAAACAAGCATGGTCGCACCTCCCAAATTGCAAACTAATCTCGACCACTCGATTTCGCCGGACAAATTGAGTGGTTTAGTTCACGTTTTCATGGGACGCTAAGGTGTAGGTGTGAACTCCAGCCTACCACCTACATGATGGAGTAATCATCCAAGACCGACTAAGCATGGTCGTCTTGGAACGCGCGCCCGAAGTTGGCACGATGCGCGACTTTTGCGACACTAGTTTTCTGTTGCATATCGATCTCGACCACTCAACTTCGCCGGACAAATTGAGTGGCTTAGATCATGTTCTTATGGGATGTTAGGGTATGGACATGAACTCCAGCCTACCACCTACATGCCGGACCAGCCGGCCAAGACCGACCAAGCTTGGTCGTCTTGAAACGCGCGCCCGAAGTTGGCATTACGCGCGGCTTTTACGGCCGTCAACATACATGACCGATCGGCCATACCAAAACCATGTCCCATGCTTGGATTCGACCAAGCTGAAAAGGGATGCTTATGCACCTTTTTCTAAAACCCTAATTTTATTAATGGTCGCATATGAGTGTCTCAAAAATTATCTCAAATCATCCGACTTCACCACTTAATTATCAAACCACAGTCGAGTTAATCGGTCAGCGCGCGTCATGGTGATCACCATCCGTCACTCTACCACACCATATGGGATGCTTATGCTTATGCTGAAAAGGGATGCTTATGCACCTTTTTCTAAAACCCTAATTTTATTAATGGTCGCATATGAGTGTCTCAAAAATTATCTCGTCTGTCCAGCTTCACCAGCTTGGTTATACAGCCCTGGTCAGGAGTTAATCGGTCAGCGCGCGTCATGGTGATCACCATCCGTCACTCTACCACACCATATGGTCGGTCAAGGAAGGATTTGTTTGTTCAACCTCCAAACCATCGCATGAAGTAGTCTGGATATGAGACTACTTTGCGATGTTTCATACATACAGAATATATTCGATGCAGTACCTGCATAGTATACACACAATACTTCACAAGTATCAACTTCCTAAATAACTATGTTATTTAGTCTAGCATTACATGCTACTTCTCGTGGGTCCCACGATCCATACACTCAAGACGTTAATCATGTCACAAACTGGGGGATACATACTGGGTATTGGTCTGGCGGTTTACAACGTGCAGCGTACAACGCGCCATCACAAGAAAGTGTCAGGAAGTCATGGACGGTTATTGATGATGGAGAAGTGGATAACACTCCCGGTGTCGATGTACCTGTTAGTGGAGCCGCCGTGGTCAATACATCTCTTGGAGCCATCACTTCCATCACCAACGCTAGCGGAGCAGGAGATATTCCAGTAGGTGTAACGTCTCCCATCACCAGAGCCAAAGAAGCCGTGAATCCCGGCATCTCTTCGAGTGTAACGCCTACGGAAGTTACCAGAGCAACAACCTTCACTCCTTCATCAGGATGAGGAGTCGGAGGTACGAGAGAAGGACTACCGCCTATTACCATTGCAGATTTGATGGAGAAGCAAAAAGTTCTTGCTAAAACTCAAATGGATATGGCCGCAATTCAGAAAGAGGTACTCACTTTTCTCAAAACTTTGACTGAACGGTTACCACAAGATTCACGACAACTCGAGGGGAACGTTTCTGTCCCAGCCCACACGGAAGAAGAAGCTCACATTGCTCCTGAATGCCCAAGAGATGGGGAACAACCTTCCAACTTCATCACACGCGAGGACCTGGAACGACTTTTCCAAAATCGAGGCAAAGGAGACCGAACGGACATACACCAGCATCGACCGCCATATCCTCAAGATATGCAACGAATTCCTCTTTCGAGAGGTTACACCTCTCCTCAGTTCTCCCTCTACGATGGTACTGGTAACGCTCGTGAACGTGTCTCTCGATTCTTGGAATCCTTGGGAGAGCATGAATACAATCATGTTCTTCGCCTAAAAGAATTCTCAAAGTCACTCACGGGGAGGGCATACACCTGGTACAACAACATCGCGCCAAACAACATATCCAATTGGAACGAGATGGTTAGTGCTTTCTATAGAAAGTATTTCTTCGTGTCTGAGAAGATCACCTTTTCGGATCTGGGGAGGATTCTTCAGCAGAACAACGAGAATCCCAACGACTTCGTCAAGAGATCCAGAACCTAAGCACTAGATTGTCACGACCCGAATGTCACTGAACGGAAATTGGTGGAGTTGTACATTAATGGATGATACCCATATACCGCGCTCTACTAGAGAACCTGGGATTTCAGACATTCTCCGAACTCTATGAAGCTTCCAAACGTTCAACAACGACTGCACCAGCGTTGCTAGAAAGAACCAGAGTTGTTCGAAGTGAAGATTCACGTGAAAGTCGAGGTAGAAGGCGTCTCACGAACAAGCAATACAACACTGGTCCTTCTGTAAGTGTTGTAGGCGGAGGAGAAAAAAGGAAAGCTCCAACAACGGAACCACAAACCAAGCGGGCCTCTTCGGCACACATGACTTCGTCTCGGAAAAGAGCGGACAAAAATCCTGCACGAGACGCCGAAGACATATGCTTTCATTTCCCCATGAATGAAGTACTAGAGCTCTTGGAAGCATGGATTCAAGACAATCCCATCAGGCTACCTCATGTTAGACGTCCTTCAACTGAGAAAGAAATGACGGATCCTCAGTACTGTCACTACCATAGATTCGTCAATCATCCAACCAAAGACTGTAATGGGCTAAAACAAATCTTCAAGGAAAAGATAGAA
Organism: Papaver bracteatum; assembly: GCA_023529315.1. Classification (NCBI taxonomy): domain Eukaryota; kingdom Viridiplantae; phylum Streptophyta; class Magnoliopsida; order Ranunculales; family Papaveraceae; genus Papaver; species Papaver bracteatum. The sequence continues at coordinate 756,559 of JAJJWX010003305.1, read as the reverse complement.
ACATGAGAGATCCAACTGGGGAATGAAGGCGTTCATAGAGATCCTCTTCCTATCAGGAATCGCATGATTTCTGGGGATTCTATTCGCAGGACTGTACAATCTATGATGGAGCACTTGTGTGAAATCTTGTACTTCTCCAAGGGGAAGCTTCAAGATATGTTTACGACCCTCAACCGCGTTGTATCAGGCAGGCGCTTGTATCCAGAAACAGTCCAGAAACCCCCAGTCTTTCCTAGAAGATGCGAGCAAGGGAAACTGGGGACTCCTAACCATCACTCGTTTAAGAGATATTGAATTCAATAGAGCATTGATTGACACGGCCTCTGAATTTAACATCATTACTGTCAAGACCTTAAGAGCGGCAAAGATTTCGAAATAGGAGGTTACTCGTCACCCAACTGTGGTTAAGGATCCAGAAGGAGAGCTCAGAGATACATATGGATACATCGATCTTGAAGTCGAATTAGGTGACGCCTCGACACAAGCAAAATTATACATAGTCAAAGATCATCCCGACTATGACATGATCCTAGGGTGCTCTTGGGTATACGACAACAAGGAAATGATAGGAGTCTGTTCCTTACCAGCTTCAATACCTGAAAGAATCTCCAACACGCCTTCTGGACCTAAAGACTGCCTGTTGCCGCATCACCTACAACTTGCCAATGTGACACAACTTCCCGGAGAGAGCCCGTCAACATACATCAAGAGGTTCCGAGCTCAAGTAAGTCCCATCACGCAACCCTCTTTACAACCAACCGCCCCGCACTTTGATAAGTCTTGGGGACTGGATCAAGCCAAACCAACCCTGGATAAGAGATGCAAATGAGAGGTTGGACCCTTCAAACAGTTTATCAGGAGTGTGGAAGCTGTCTCGATCAAAGAAAACAAGACCAAGACCCAGATGTGTGCATGCCCAAACCCGTTTGGAATTGGAGATCTGGTAACTAAAACAACCGCATTCAAGATTGGAAACATTACGGTGAAAGAGGCTACCCCACCTGATTCACTTACCGAGAAGGAGGATGAACCGTACCTGGTAGCAGATATCATCCTAGGCGGCTACTGCAAACTCATCAACGCTTACAAGCTAGAAGGCGTAACAATTCACTCGTGGTGGCTCAAACCCTATCGCACTTAAGACGCTGTGCTACTCCCTCCAGCATGTTTCCCTTTATAGTTTCGCATCATATTTGTAATTTCTCTAGAAAATGATTGCAATACTTGCATTCATAGTTAGGGTTTCAATTTCTAATTTTCAAAATTAATTGAAGTATTATTTCCATCTGAGAACCTCTTCATCCCTAAAGACACAAAGCCCAGCCTAAGTCAACCCACCAGAGCAAGTTAAGGAAAGAAACCCTAACATCTAGAAAAGATCGAAAGAAAAGGATATGCGCAGAAACGGAAGATGTTTTGAGCCATTCGCCCCAACAAGGCTAGGAAGATCTTGCATCAGGAACACAGGTCTGTGGTATTCCATTACAGCATTATTTGTTTTATTATAAAATATCAAACACATGTGGAGGCGCACTCTTGCGCCTAAGAGAAGGTTCAGTTGCAGTCTTACCAACGAATTATAACGTAAAGACTTTTATTCAAACAACCAAAAGATAAGAAAAAAACAACCTTGAACTCAGCTGCCAATGGGTACAAGGAAGATGTTCACAAATTATGGAATATGCTGGGTGTAAGGTGATGAGTGCCAAATATTGCATATTCATACACCTTTTCATTGGCACTTAACTCATCTTTCGCGCTTCAAAGTCATATATTATCCCAAATTCTGCATTTTTACCATTTTCAAGAATAAATATTTGTATTAATTAATTTTGTGTTTTTAAGTACTAAATAAAGCTTGGAAGAATTGAGAAGACAAAAGAGCAGAAAGTTGGAAGCGTTGCAACCTGCTCGCGCATCAGTGGCAACCTGTTTACAATACATGAGATTAAACTACCCATGATCCAAGACCCAAGACCCAAATCCGTTTCCACCTCACCCCCATTGGATTCTTTCCAAAACATCCACCTCACCCCCATTGGATTCTTTCCAAAACATCCACCTCACCCCCATTCTCTCACTCAATCACTCCCAATTTGTTTCCCACCACCAAATATATTCCATTTTATCCATCAATTAAAGAAAACATGTTTTGTTTAATTGATGAGTGCCAAAATTCGAATCCAAGTGTTGAGAGAATTTTTGTGTATAAATAGAGAGGGTTGTTGTGTTGAAAACTCATCCAAGAATAGCTTGTTCATGTTAGTTTCTTAAATTTCAGTTTTGTTGTAATGTTCTTCATGTTCTAGTTTCATTTGCTAGGGTTTAAATGAAGCCGTAACTTATTGGTATGTATTCATATCTTGTATATTATTCTTGAAAGTTTAGAATTGTTTAAATATATAATTTAATCCAAGTTTGTCAACATCTTGCTCTCACAATGTATGCCATGTATCCATTGTAATTAGAATATCTCTTTGTTGATTATGCTACAACTCATGCTTAACCAAATATTGATCCTCAGATTAGTTGTGCTTTAATTAGACAGTTAATGCTTTGGAGAAATACTTTAGTTGTGATTAAATTATCCATTGGAGAAACATCTTAGGTACACGGTAGACTTGAATCTGCTGTAAGGACAAGAATAATATTACAAGTTGACTGCATATCATAGGTTAGTGGTGGATTTGAATACCCTAGTATCCATATTCTCAGTATTTACACCTTGATTTAATTGCATATTTTAATTCAAATTACTTTCTATTTAAGTCTAAGCCAATATCCCGTCGTATCGACAAAATCAAACCCCTTTTGGTTACTCTCTGAATCAGTTCTAAGTAAGGATTTAGAATCAACTTCTACACTCTCCAAGTCTCTGTGGTTCGACCTGTGCTTGCCCTGTGTTGCTTGTCGACACTGTGCACTTGCAGATTATACATAGAAGTAGGTATCTTTCCGAGCCTACCAAGTTTTTGGCGCCGTTGCCGGGGACTCGGTAGCGGTGTAGTTCAAGTTTCTGTCTCCTGTCACTGTTCATAAATCACTGTTCACAGAGTCTATTTTACAATTAATATTGATATTCTTTGATTTTGCTTTCAAACTTCGAAGCCCTAACTGCCTCTTTTGAGCTCAACAGGTGCCTGAGTAGCTGTTGTAAAAGCGAAGGAAATGAAGCGAAAGGAAGCGGAAGAAGTTTTTATTTATTTTAAAAAAAAAAAGAAAGTTTATTTTATTTTTAGTTTGTATTAGGATTCCTCTACTCTTGTAATTTTCTTTTTCTTTTGCACTTTTTTTTTTTGGACTTTGGACTTGGACATTCTATTTTTATTTTTATTTTTAAACCCTACGGAAGGGTAGTATTAAATATCAAACTGTTCGTAGAGAAGGACGGTGATTACAATATCACCTCAGCCCTTCAGGTTCGTTCATGACATAGGAGTCATGGCCTGAGTCGACAACAACGGTTCATCCCCCGTCTGGAACGGGAGGTAAGCTTGTCGAAACACTCGCGAATCCCCTGTTAGCGAGTTACTGTATTCCTTCGTTTGCATATATGTTGAGGATTTGAATACAGATGCTTTAATTTCCTAGTAAAGGGCAAGGACTGGCCATACAAGATAAGGGATTCGGATTTCATCATTGTTCTCTTCTTGCCCGCCTTAGGAAAACGATACATATACGAACCTAAGCTTTAAAATTTGGAATAGAACGAGACCTATAGGGTAACGGGCTTAGTAGGAAAGTCGTTTGAAAAATATTGGTTACTCTTTAAGCATACTTCGAAGTTCATGACGGTTTCTGTAAATTGAATGCATGACTGCACCGCCTTGTAATACGGTGAGGCCTTGGGTATCAAAGCTCTAGCAGCTTCCCTCGCCTCTATTCAATTTACTTAAACTCGGATTGATTCCAGAGGAGTTTGCTCAGATTGTAACGAATTCCATTTCGAAGGATTAGAAGCTGGTCTAGAAAACAATCTAAGTGGAGACATCATGCTTTTTGTTTGCTAGAAATCAGTAGGTTTACTGTGGTGGAGTCATCCTTGTTTGTGATTGCATAGAACTTATCTTCTAGGTGAATGGTTAACATGCTTGATGTGCTAGCTAGGCTATGATTGTGTCCTTTAGAGACCATACACACCGACTAGTTAGAATCAGTCAAGAAGAGTTAATTGAAATACATAGTTCTGAGGCAGACAATCCAAACCCATCCGAAACAATGGGAGAACCAGTCCGTAGTCTAAGGGACTACATGTACCCAACGAGGACAAGCCAGTCCTCGTGCATTGTCTTACCAGCTGTTGTTGGAAAATTTGAGCTAAAGGCGAGTATCCTCAATATGTTGCCTAAATTTAAAGGGGTTGAAGCTGAAAATCCCTACCACCATGTGAGAGAGTTCGAGGAAATTTGTGGGACTCTTCGGATCAACCAAATGACGGATGATGTCCTTAAACTGAGACTTTTTCCTTTTTCTTTGATAGACAAAGCAAAGACTTGGCTATGTGCTCAACAACCACAATCATTTCATATATGGGATGCTCTTACGAAAGAGTTCTTCAAAAAGTTCTTCCCAAACCATAAGACTACGACAATTCGTCAAAGTCTGAATAGTTTTGTACAATTAGAGGAGGAAACTTTGGCAAAATATTTGGAGAGATTCAATGAATTATTGCTCCAATGTCCTCACCATGGTTTTGAAAAATGGAGACTTGTGCAAATTTTGTATGAAGGCTTAGATGTCAAGAACCGAACTACAGTTGAGTCCATGTGCAATGGTCAATTTATTGAAAAAACTGCTGATGAGTCTTGGACTTTCTTAATCGAAGTCGCTGAAAAGACTCAGCAGTGGGAATCTCCCCGTGAACCAAATAGGACTACCCATGCATCTAATGTTCATAGAATTGACTCTGACTTCGAAGGAAGTGCAAAGATGACATCCTTGGCCATGAGAATAGAAAAGCTAGAACTAGAAAAGAATGGAAAAACTAATATCCCTACTCCCCATAGTCAAATTGAAATGGCCACTTATGCCGCATGCCATAGTTCAGACCATCTAGTGGACACTTGTCCATAGGGCTGAACATGGTTACCGGTTAACCGAGAAACCGAACCAAACCATTTACTAATGGTTTGGTTTGGTTTCTAAATTTTAAAAACCGAGCTAATGGTTTCGGTTTTGGTTTGATGAAGAAACCGAACCATTAACCAATGGTTAACCGACTATTCAAAAAAAAAAAAATTAATTAAATTTTCATTAGAGATGTCATTGTATAGCCTACCACTAATTAAATCTTCTTTTGATCTCTAGATTTAGAGTAATCCTTAACTACTCTTGATATTCTTTCTATTTATTTTTTGTTTGTAATTTTTTGTAAACCAATACTATTTTTTTTTGTAAATTTGTGTAAATTTTTTTTTGGTTTGACATAATTATTGGTTAACCAAAAACCACTGGGAAAAACCGAAACCGATTGGAACCATTGGTTTTTGGAACCAATGGTTAATGGATTGGTTTCAATTTTTGGAAAACCGATAGTATTGGTTTGGTTTCGGTTTTGGCTTGAAACCGAACCAAACCGAACCATGTACACCCCTACTTGTCCAGACCTCCATGCATTTCAAGAGTCTAAAACCGAGCAAGCCAATGTTTTGTACCAAAGGCAAGAGAACAACCCATATTCTCAGACCTACAACCCAGGGTGGAGAAATCACCCTAACTTTTCATGGTCTAAGGGACCTGTACAAGGGGGGAACATCAAATAATAACCAAGGATACCCTTATCCTAGAAACCCCCAAGTGCAACCACATGTATGCAGTACCACAGAGAAAAAGCCTAGCTTCGAAGAAAGTTTCGGTTTGTTGACCCAAAATTTGGTACAACTTCAAAAGACCACAGACCAACGTTTTACAAGTCTAGAACTTAAAATGGGTCAAATTTGTGAAGCATTGAATGAAATAGATAAAGGCAAACTCCCTAGTCAGCCCCAACAAAATCCAAAAACTGTATATCAGGCAGAAAATTCAACTCGAAATGAGGCCTCCCATAATCAAGTAAATGATGTCACCACTCTTCGTAGTGGTAAGGTTGTTGAGAACAATGTAGGTGTACCACAGTCGAGTGAGTCTAAATCGGACTCACCAGTGCATACAACTCCACAGAAAACGCCTAGTGTTGAAAACAAATCTGAGCAACATAAGAATTCGCATAATTCTAATGTCTCTGTGCAATCTCATGTACCTGTTGCTCCATTCCCACAAAGATTGGTGCAGCAAAAAGAGAGTATACAGTACAACGAGATTTTGGAAATGTTCAAACGAGTTAACATCAACATCCCATTTCTTGATGCAATCAAGAAAGTCCCTGCTTATGCTAAATTCCTTAAGGATCTGTGCACACAAAAGCGAAAGCTTCATGTGCATAAGCGTGCTTTTCTCACTGAGCAGGTGAGTGCAATCATTCAAAGCAACACACCACCTAAGTTTAAAGACCCAGGTAGTCCAACTATCACATGCAAAATAGGTGACCAGGCGGTTAAGAAGGCGTTGTTATACTTAGGGGCAAGTGTGAATTTACTACCATACTCAGTATATGTGCAGTTAGGTCTTGGAGAGTTAAAGGCAACACCTATAACTCTGCAATTGGCGGACAGATCCGTCAAAGTGCCACGTGGTGTGGTAGAAGATGTTTTGATTAAGGTTGATAAGTTTTATTTTTCTGTGGACTTCATCGTTTTAGATACTCAACCTGTGCAAAACCCTGACAGTCACATTCCTGTCATTTTGGGACGTCCTTTCTTAGCGACGTCCAATACAATCATTAACTACCGTAATGGAGTGCTGAAGTTGTCATTTGGTAATATGACTGTGGAGTTGAATGTTTTCAATACTAGCCAACAACATTTAGATCTTGATGATGATAATGATGTGCATGAAATCAACATGATTGAAAGTTTGATTCAGGATTCGTTGTCTTGTAGCATGTCTATTGACCCATTGGATGCTTGTTTGAATAATTTTGACCTGGATCTGTTTGATGATGAATACATAAGTGAAGTGAATACTTTGATTGAATCCACACCACTTATGGACACGTCTAAGTGGAAAGCTAGAGTGGAACCACTTCCACTCTTGGAATCCAAGTTTGTTCCTTCTCTTGTTGAGCCACCAAAGCTCGAACTGAAACCATTGCCTGATACTCTTAAGTATGCATTTTTGGGACCTTTTAATACTTTGCCTATAATCATTTCATCTTCCTTAGATATAGAACAAGAAAGTAAACTTTTAGAAGTACTTAAGGAGCATAAAGAAGCCTTAGGATGGACCATCTCGGACCTTAAAGGCATAAGTCCCACTGATTGCATGCATTATATAAACCTTGAGGACAATGCTAAACCATCTAGGGAGATGCAAAGGCGTCTCAATCCTAACATGAAATAGGTTGTTAAGAGTGAGATTATAAAGCTTCTTGATGCGGGTATCATCTACCCAATCTCAGATAGCAAATGGGTTAGCCCCATTCAGGTTGTGTCGAAAAATTCAGGAGTTACTATAGTTCAAAACGATAAAGATGAGTTAATCACTACTCGAGTAACCACAGGGTGGCGAGTTTGCATTGATTATAGGAAGTTGAATGCAGTTACAAGGAAAGATCACTTCCCTCTTCCATTCATAGATCAAATGCTTGAACGATTGTCTGGGCGTAAATTCTATTGTTTATTGGATGGTTTTTCTGGTTACAACCAGATTCATATTTCACCCGAAGATCAGGAAAAGAATACATTTACATGTCCATTTGGAACGTTTGCCTATCGTCGTATGCCCTTTGGGTTGTGCAACGCACCCGCTACATTTCAGCGTTGTATGATGAGCATTTTTTTCTGACATGATAGATAATTTCCTTGAGATCTTTATGGATGATTTCTTTGTGTTTGGATCATCTTTTGATGAATGTTTGAACCATCTCACCCGTGTGCTGATTAGATGTAAAGAGAAAGATTTGGTTTTAAATTGGGAGAAATGTCATTTTATGGTGAACTCGGGCATAGTTCTAGGACACATCATCTCTGAAAAAGGCATTGAAGTAGACAAAGCCAAAGTCGACCTCATTCAAAACTTGCCACAACCTCGCTCTGTGAGGGAGGTTAGATCATTTCTAGGCCATGATGGTTTCTACCGTAGATTCATTAAAGATTTCAGTAAGATCTCAAGACCACTGTGTAATCTACTCAGTAAAGATGTTGCATTTGTGTTTGATGATGCTTGTGTACATGCTTGGGAAGAGCTCAAAACTCTTCTAACTTCAGCACCTATAGTCCGACCTCCTTATTGGAAATTGCCATTTGAAATCATGTGTGACGCATCTGATTTTGCTTTTGGAGCTGTCTTAGGTCAGCGAGTTGACAAACACCCCTATGTGATCTACTATGCTAGTAAGACACTGAATGAGGCTCAAATGAATTATTCAACAACCGAAAAAGAGCTGTTAGCTGCTGTGTTTGCATTAGATAAGTTTAGATCTTATTTGATAGGATCTAAAATCATTATTTATACTGACCATGCCGCATTGAGACATCTTTTATCTAAAAAAGATGCTAAGGCTCGACTGATTCGATGGATACTCTTGTTACAAGAGTTCAACCTCGAAATTCGAGACAAGAAAGGGTCAGAAAATGTTGTTGCGGATCACTTATCTAGATTGAATGTTGAGTCAACTGATGAATCCACTCTTATTAGGGAATCCTTCCCTGATGAACAACTGATGCTGGTTTCTGAAATGCCATGGTTTGCCGACATCGTGAACTATCTTGCTACAGGTAGGATGCCACTACATTGGTCTAAACAAGACCGGTCTAAATTCTTGGCCGAAGTGAAACATTTCCTATGGGATGACCCATATCTATTCAAATACTACCCTGACCAAATTATTAGGAAATGTGTCCCAAATTCTGAACAAAGGGATGTCATCTCTTTTTGTCATGATCAAGCATGTGGAGGACACTTTAGTGCAAAGAAAACTGCTGCAAAGATCTTGCAGAGTGGTTTTTACTGGCCAACATTATTTAAGGATAGCCATGCATTCTGTATTTCTTGTGACCGGTGCCAGAAATTGGGAAGTATATCAAAACGAAACATGATTCCCCTACAACCCATTTTGATTGTTGAGCTATTTGATGTGTGGGGTATTGACTTCATGGGCCCATTTCCTAACTCTGAAGGAAAGTTATACATTCTTGTTGCTGTTGACTATGTTTCTAAGTGGGTAGAAGCAATTGCAACCAAAACTAATGACCACAAGGTGGTACTTTCATTCTTAAAGGAAAACATATTTTCTCGTTTTGGCACCCTAGAGCTATAATCAGTGACGGTGGTTCACATTTCTGTAATAGGCCTTTTGAGTCATTAGTTCGCAAGTATGGAATAACTCATAAAGTCGCGACCCCATATCATCCACAGACCAGTGGCCAGGTAGAGGTTTCAAATAGGGAGATTAAGCACATTCTAGAAAAGACGGTTAACCCGTCTAGAAAAGATTGGTCTTTAAGATTGAATGATGCTTTATGGGCCTATAGAACTGCATACAAGACCCCCATTGGTATGTTCCCTTTCAGACTTGTGTACGGTAAAGCTTGTCATCTCCCTGTAGAGTTAGAACATCGTGCATATTGGGCTGTAAAGAAACTGAACTTTGATCTTGGTAAAGCTGGCACCCAAAGGAAGCTTCAACTCAATGAGTTAGAAGAATTAAGAAATGATGCATATGATAATGCAAAAATGTACAAACAAAGAATGAAGGTGTTCCATGACAAACGCATTTTGCGCAAGTCATTCACTCCAGGCCAGAAAGTTCTATCGTATAACTCACGACTGCACCTTTTTCCAGGAAAATTACGTTCTAAATGGACAGGCCCGTTCGTAGTGCGAAAATTTTTCCCCCATGGGGCTGTAGAACTAGAAGATGTAGCAACCAAGAATGTCTTCAAGGTCAATGGGCATAGACTGAAGCCGTTCCTTGAACCAATTCCACCTGAGATTGAAACAACTCATCTTGCTGATCCGATCTATGTGGACTGAAAAGTTCACCCCTTGTACATACCACATGATATCGTCCTGCTGGTTGCTTGTGGACGTACTCTACTGTCTCTGGTTTGGCATTTGGTAATCTCTTTCCTTTGAATCTGTTTTGTTCTCATGGTTTGTTGTTGTTTCTGTTATCTTTTGAAACATTGAGGACAATGTTAGGTTTAGGTTTGGGGGAGTATTTGCATATGGCGTTGTGAGTCTTTTGTTGTTATTTTTTATGACCAGCTGTGTAGCGGGTCTTTTGTAGGATCCTTTGTAGTCTTTTGCATTTTTTATGACCAGCTGTGTAGCGGGTCTTTTGTAGGATCCTTTGTAATATTTTGCATTTTTTATGACCAGCTGTGTAGCGGGTCTTTTGTAGGATCCTTTGTAGTCTTTTGCATTTTTTTTGTTGTCTTCTATGACCAGCTGTGGAGCGGGTCTTTTGTAGTGTGTTTTCTATGACCAGCTGTGTAGCGGGTCTCTAAAAAAAAAAAATATTGGTTACAAATTGTCAAGGTTCTACGAAATTCCGAAGTGCATCATCTACAGTTGAAAACCGAAGACGAAGACGTTTCTATGGATGCTCTGAAATTGGAGAAGGTTTTGTGGGTACATCTTTGGTAGGCCCTCACGAGACTACAACTCGTCCACTAGGGACACCTAGGGGTTTAAAGGCTTAGTGCATACGCTAAATGCATTCGAGAGACCAGCGACAGTGGTATAGTTAGGATTTCTTAAGTTCTGTTTCACTTGAGGACAAGTAAAATTCAGGTTTGGGGGTATTTGATGAGTGCCAAATATTGCATATTCATACACCTTTTCATTGGCACTTAACTCATCTTTCGCGCTTCAAAGTCATATATTATCCCAAATTCTGCATTTTTACCATTTTCAAGAATAAATATTTGTATTAATTAATTTTGTGTTTTTAAGTACTAAATAAAGCTTGGAAGAATTGAGAAGACAAAAGAGCAGAAAGTTGGAAGCGTTGCAACCTGCTCGCGCATCAGTGGCACCCTGTTTACAATACATGAGATTAAACTACCCATGATCCAAGACCCAAGACCCAAATCCATTTCCACCTCACCTCCATTGGATTCTTTCCAAAACATCCACCTCACCCCCATTGGATTCTTTCCAAAACATCCACCTCACCCCCATTCTCTCACTCAATCACTCCCAATTTGTTTCCCACCACCAAATATATTCCATTTTATCCATCAATTAAAGAAAACATGTTTTGTTTAATTGATGAGTGCCAAAATTCGAATCCAAGTGTTGAGAGAATTTTTGTGTATAAATAGAGAGGGTTGTTGTGTTAAAAACTCATCCAAGAATAGCTTGTTCATGTTAGTTTCTTAAATTTCAGTTTTGTTGTAATGTTCTTCATGTTCTAGTTTCATTTGCTAGGGTTTAAATGAAGCCGTAACTTATTGGTATGTATTCATATCTTGTATATTATTCTTGAAAGTTTAGAATTGTTTAAATATATAATTTAATCCAAGTTTGTCAACATCTTGCTCTCACAATGTATGCCATGTATCCATTGTAGTTAGAATATCTCTTTGTTGATTATGCTACAACTCATGCTTAACCAAATATTGATCCTCAGATTAGTTGTGCTTTATTTAGACAGTTAATGCTTTGGAGAAATACTTTAGTTGTGATTAAATTATCCATTGGAGAAACATCTTAGATACACGGTAGACTTGAATCTGCTGTAAGGACAAGAATAATATTACAAGTTGACTCTATATCATAGGTTAGTGGTGGATTTGAATACCCTAGTATCCATATTCTCAGTATTTACACCTTGATTTAATTGCATATTTTAATTCAAATTACTTTCTATTTAAGTCTAAGCCAATATCCCGTCGTATCGACAAAATCAAACCCCTTTTGGTTACTCTCTGAATCAGTTCTAAGTAAGGATTTAGAATCAACTTCTACACTCTCCAAGTCTCTGTGGTTCGACCTGTGCTTGCCTTGTGTTGCTTGTCGACACTGTGCACTTGCAGTTTATACATAGAAGTATGTATCTTTCCGAGCCTACCATAAGGACCCTCAAGCTCGTCAACACTATTAGACCGGTCAAGAGATGATCAAGTGACGATTTAGCCGTTAATAACTTGATTAGTTTAACACGAGCGATAATTAATAGGAACTAATCTAACAACGATTGAGATACGAAACTAGTATCGTTAGATAGATCTCGAAAAGTTACGCGAAATAGACTACTCGAACGTGCATTCGTATACCGGACGAAGAAGATATCATCAGATTAGTTGGAGGGAAAATTGGTTATTTTGTGGTTTAACCGCCTTGGCATCCCTTATCCAGAACATGTGTGCCTTTGTAAAGTTTGGTCGGCCTTATCCCCAGACCGTGAAGATAACTCTAATATTTCCCTTCTTTCTTTCTTTCTTTCTTTCTTTCTTATTCTTCATTTTTCTTCTTTCTTCATTTCTTCTCTTTTCTTCTTCAGTTTTCGTCTCCAGCGATTTTGAGAGTCGATTTGAGAGAATCGGTCGATGATGCTGTTGGTATATAATCAAAGAAATTTTGGTGGTGGTTTTCATGTTGGTTGATCATGAGAGGAAGAGGAGATGACGATCTGCAGAGGAACCAGAAAGTTAGGGTTCGGTTTGAGTTCAAGATGTGGAAGATTTGATAAATTAAAGATGGAGTGAAGTGGTTGATGATGAAGAACGAAAAGGGTTGTTGCTCAATTGAGTTTTTGGAGTGCGAATCAGAGAATCAAAGTTTGGAATTTGAATTAAGGTTTGTATGAAGAACTTATAGAAGATTTTGAAGATGAAATTGATGTTCTAAGATGTTGATATGAGATGGGTTTGTTGATATGAAGATATAGGTTGCCGTTTTGGGCTCGATTTGAAAAAGTCTTGCTTTGGAAATAAAATTAGGGTTTGTATGGAAAGTCAGGGAAGATGAAATTGAGAGTTCAGAAGATTAATTAGAGGTGAGTATGATGTGAATTAAGAGTTAAGGTTGAAGAATTGCTTAACTTCGATAATTATAGTTTTGTAATTGAATCTCAGATGGATGATGAAGTCATCATGAGGATGGAACTGGGGTGCTTGATCATAATGGTTTGAGGTAAATTGCTTCTATAATTTGATTTAGTAAAGTTACTTGATTCCTATATTGAAGTTGTGCGGTTGGTTGAGATAGTTATGATGGGTATGTGGTGGAAATGAAATTGTTTATCCAGTAATGTTGTATTGAGATGCAACTGAAGTTAAATGGTGTTACAAGGAATTCGTATATGTTGAGATGAGTGATTGTGTTTGAATGGATGTAAGTGAATGTATTTGTGCAGAGTTGTTTTAGTTAAGTTTTAGTTGAAGTTAGTTTTACAGGATGAGACTCAGTTTGTTTGTACTAGGGTGGTGTTGTTGAAAAGAATGGTGGTAGAGGTATGTTGTATCAATATTGTTGCAGGGAATGGTAGTTCTGAATTCCAGATGCTGATATATAAGTTAGTGATTAGGAATGGAGATCTAAAATTGTATTGGTAGTGGTGTATTGAGACTGAACTTGGTGGTGGTAATATTTACAAAACTTTGAGTTAAGAGAATGGATTACATATACTGGGATTGTATATGGTATTATTGAACTGGTGAAGGTGCAGAGTTATTATGAACTGGGATATGATGTGCAGGGCTGTCTGAGGTGAACTGTCTTGGAACTAGATTGATAAATGGTGGTTTGAGTATTAATTGAGGTTGAGTTGGAATTGCAGTTGAAGTAAGTGACATTGCAATGCTGAGATTGGTGATTGTAGAGTTGTAGATAATAAGTATTGTGAAAGCTTGGAACTGCTAAACTGCAGGTAGGCTATAGTTGTATTTGTGAATTGATTTTGAAGTTCATTTAGAAAGATTGAATAGATTGTTAATGAAAATGAAATCTGTAATAGAAGTATGCATGTTAGTCATCCCAGTCAGATGTCTGACTAAATGGTTTAGTCTGACTGAGTTGAGTCGTTGTGACTCACTGGTTTCCCTGTTTGACCTGAGTTGAATCAGTTGACTCGACCTTGACTCGTTGACCGAGTTAGCCTTAGACTTTGACCAGACTTGACCCTGATTGTTGACTTACGTTGACTGTTAGTTGACCTTGACCGTTAGTTCGACCGTTAGTGACTGTTAGTTGACTTTGGTGGACTTGGGCTTAGGGCAGATTTCTTAATTAGATGTTTTGGACCTCTTGCGGTCCGAATTAGACTTTGATTTCTTCTACAAAGTTGTAGATATTCATAAGACTTAGCAATGGATTATATAATCAATCTAATTGGATTCGTAAACTCTTAGTTATATTAAAGATAGAGAATAAGATACTATAATGGGCTTAGAACCATTAGATAGAATTGTATGATTCTTCGGTGAGCCTTTTGGCTAAACTCTTAGAGTTCTTGTATGATTAACAGTTATACTATTAACAACGATCGTTCAAGGATGAACCAGTGGATCATGGATCTCAAGGTAGGCGAGGCTTGTCATCAAAAGAGGTGGGAATCGATAACGAACTCTCTCGTATTCATTATTGTTTTACAAATCAATCTTTGTGTTGTGAAATTCATGCATATCTTTGTGTGCTTGGTGTGGTATGAGATGTGTGCCGACACAATATCAGTATTCTGTGGCTAGGGTGATACACCGCAATATTACACGGCTAGGGCAATACACCGCAATATTATTCTTCATTTATATATATATTCAGTATTCTATGGCTAGGGCGATACACCGCAATATTATTATGGCTAGGGCGATGCACCACAATATTATTCTCCCCTTATGTGCGGCAACACACATCTCATACATGGATATTTACTGTTAGTTATGAATGTCTATGAAGAAGTTTCTACTTTATGTTTCATTATCTTTCCTTGTATTACCGACTTTCGATTAAACCTGCATTGTCTTCGAATCATATTAATGATTACTTGAAAGCTAGTTGTTATTTCTACTGGGCACCCCCTTTAGGGATGATGTGCTCACCCATTCCCACTTTCAGTTTCAGAGACAGATCAGAGTTGCGCAGCGGAAGTTTCGTGGTGTTGAGTCTTCTACTATGTTTATTATGTTGTATAATCTATTTGCAAACTGAATTACTATTGTATATGTAAAATTTTAGAGGAGTTCTTGTTTATATGTATTTCAGAGTGGGGTTAACTTTGGGTTAAGTTTTGTATCGCATTTCTTAATTGAATGTTTAAGTGTTTTGATTTAGTTTTTAGTGCCTCTTATTTTAGTTAATCTCTTGGATTAGTCAGTTGTTAGCTTAATGGTCGCTACAAAGTTGGTATCAGAGCTCATTATTAGATCTTATATGGGAAGAGATAGAAATAGCCAGTGCCAGTTAGTGAACTAGATTAGTTTGAACTGGGTTGGGTTGTGAGATAAATCTTAATCACTAAAAGCTATCAATATTAAAAGATTTACCTGATTTTTGTTTGTTGTTTTTTGTAATTGTAATGAAGTAAAAATTGTAGGGTACACCAATAACTTTAGGATTTGATAATAATTAATCTAAAAAGTATGAACACATTGACAATTTATTACTATAAAAACAGAGATTAGTATTATTGATAGATCTTGTAAATCACATAGGGACTTGCAGAACATATTGACTTGTATGAAGAGTAAACAAATTTTAATTACATAAATGTTAATCATATTCTTGGAACTTAACAAAATTTATAAGAGTAGTTAGAATAATAGTCAACCATCAACGTTAATAATAAAAATATTATAATAGTAATTTTAAATCATAATAAATGTGATAATTTGATAAGTAAAGTTAGCATTTCTTAATTAGTATTATATTGAACCTAAACTTAACTAAAGTCTCACTAAAGATGTATAACGATATAAATAATAATTATGATTGAATAGCTATGGAAAAATTATTTACGCTTATCTACAACTAAGTTTTGTAAATTAAACTAAATTCCAAATTATCTTTAATCTAATAAATGATCCAGTGAATCTATAAAATGAAACAAATGTACATGAAATAGTGACAATAGTATTCAGATGATTAGTGTAATATTATAATTAAAAGAAAATCAATTCGTATATTAATATAATACTTTGCATTAATAACAAAATTTAAAGACTACTAGAATATACTATAATTTTATGTAGACTCAAATTTAAATCATATTAATTTGTCAACACCAATATTTAACAAGATATAATATACGAATTCCATCTGAATAATTATATCAATCTTTATGTGGATATAAAATTATATTTAAAAAGATAAAAGCTTAGTGTATCAACCAGACTATCAACTTAAGAATAACGGAAATAATAATATGGTTGATAATGGTATTCGAATAATTAGGCTAGTAGGAAATTTATAGTAGATTATGTTTGGAAAATTTATATAAAGGTATTATAGTAAATTTAAAGATATCAGATATTATAAATTAACATGAAATCGAATTTGAATTACTTATATTGATAAAATAAATAAGCGATAATAATAATAATAATAATAATAATAATAATAACAAAATAAATTTAGATGATTAAATTGTTTAAAATGCTATAATTATGAAGTAAATTTTTAAGTTAAATCAGTTACAATTAAATTTAGAGATTAATTAGTCATAATAAGTTAGAACTTAATTAATCTTAGTGGATTAATCTAGCACTGGAGAATAGTGAAGGTTGTGTTTTCTCTGTTCGTAGGAAGGAATTGTTGGGATTGGCCAACCTTAACAGGGCAACTGCATTCAGAGATGACTGATCATCGAAGTATAATTTAAAACTTTAGGGAACCGATAGTTTCAATCTTACTTAGGAAGATTTGTAGGATTCTTCCTTGAAACTAGAGACAAATATTCTTTTGATAAAATATAAATCAGAGTAGTTGAACCTAGCGCTACAAATTTTAGATTTTAGTTGTAGAAATCCATATAGGTTTGTGGTTTGTTTTATGTTGTTTGCGCTTAAACAAGAGATAAGATTATTCTTAAGGTGGGGAGTTTTGAAGGTCAGAAGGGTGGTTCGATTTTCGAGGACGAAAATCATACAAGGTGAGGAGAATGTAAGGACCCTCAAGCTCGTCAACGCTATTAGACCGGTCAAGAGATGATCAAGTGACGATTTAGCCGTTAATAACTTGATTAGTTTAACACGAGCGATAATTAATAGGAACTAATCTAACAACGATTTAGATACGAAACTAGTATCATTAGATAGATCTCGAAAAGATATACGAAATAGACTACTCGAACGTGCATTCGTATACCGGACGAAGAAGATATCATCAGATTAGTTGAAGGGAAAATTGGTTATTTTGTGGTTTAACCGCCTTGGCAGCCCTTATCCAGAACGTGTGTGCCTTTGTAAAGTTTGGTCGGCCTTATCCCTAGACAGTGAAGATAACTCTAAGATTTCCCTTCTTTCTTTCTTATTCTTCATTGTTCTTCTTTCTTCATTTCTTCTCTTTTCTTCTCTTTTCTTCTTCAGTTTTCGTCTCCAGCGATTTTGAGAGTCGATTTGAGAGAATCGGTCGATGATGCTGTGGGTATATAATCAAAAAAAGTTTGGTGGTGGTGTTCATGTTGGTTGATCATGAGAAGAAGAGGAGATGACGATCTGCAGAGGAACTAGAAAGTTAGGGTTCGGTTTGAGTTCAAGATGTGGAAGATTTGATAAATTAAAGATGGAGTGAAGTGGTTGATGACGAAGAACGAAAAGGGTTGTTTCTCAATTGAGTTTCTGGAGTGCGAATCCGAGAATCAAAGTTTGGAATTTGAATTAGGGTTTGTATGAAGAACTCAGAGAAGATTTTGAAGATGAAATTGATGTTCTAAGATGTTGATATGATATGGGTTTGTTGATATGAAGATATAGGTTGCCGTTTTGGGCTCGATTTGAAGAAGTCGTGATTTGGGAATGAAATTAGGGTTTGTATGGAAAGTTAGGGAAGATGAAATTGAGAGTTTAGAAGATTAATTGGAGGTGAGTATGATGTGAATTTAGAGTTAAGGTTGAAGAATTGCTTAACTTCGATAATTATAGTTTTGTAATTGAAGCTCAGATGGATGATGAAGTCATCATGAGGATGGAACTGGAGTGCTTGAGCATAATGGTTTGAGGTAAATTGCTTCTCTAATTTGATTTAGTAAAGTTATTTGATTCCTATATTGAAGTTGTGTGGTTGGTTGAGATAGTTATGATGGGTATGTGGTGGAAATGAAATT
Organism: Papaver bracteatum; assembly: GCA_023529315.1. Classification (NCBI taxonomy): domain Eukaryota; kingdom Viridiplantae; phylum Streptophyta; class Magnoliopsida; order Ranunculales; family Papaveraceae; genus Papaver; species Papaver bracteatum. The sequence goes on along the minus strand of JAJJWX010003305.1, from coordinate 738,255 downwards.
GTTTATCCAGTAATGTTGTATTGAGATGCCAATGAAGTTAAATGGTGTTACAAGGAATTAGTATAAGTTGAGATGAGTGATTGTGTTTGAATGGCTGTAAGTGAATGTATTTGTGCAGAGTTTCTTTAGTTAAGTTTTAGTTGCAGTTAGTTTTACAGGATGAGACTCAGTTTGTTTGTACTAGGGTGGTGGTGTTGAAAAGAATGGTGGTAGAGGTATGTTGTATCAATATTGTTGTAGGGAATGGTACTTTTGAATTCCAGATGCTGATATATAAGTTAGTGATTGGGAATGGAGATCTAAAATTGTAATGGTAGTGGTGTATTGAGACTGAACTTGGTGGTGGTAATATTACAAAACTTTGAGTTAAGAGAATGGATTACACATACTGGGATTGTATATGGTATTGTTGAACTGGTGAAGGTGCAGAGTTATTATGAACTGGGATATGATGTGCAGGGATGTCTGAGGTGAAATGTCTTGGAAATAGATTGATAAATGGTGGTTTGAGTATTAATAGAGGTTGAGTTGGAATTGCAGTTGAAGTAAGTGACATTGCAATGCTGAGATTGGTGATTGTAGAGTTGTAGATAATAAGTATTGTGAAAGCTTGGAACTGCTAAACTGCAGGTAGGCTATAGTTGTATTTGTGAATTGATTTTGAAGTTCATTTAGAAAGATTGAATAGATTGTTAATGAAAATGAAATCTGTAATTAACAATCTATTCAATCTTTCTAAATGAAAATGAAATCTGTAAACCAACTGGGGCTAGCTCAGTTGTCTAGGGTCGAACTCTCGAGTTGTTAGGTCAGAGGTTCGAATCTCACCGCGGATCTTGTCAAAAAAAATAAAAAATGAAATCTGTAATAGAAGTATGCCTGTTAGTCATCCCAGTCAGGTGTCTGACTAAATGGTTTAGTCTGACTGAGTTGAGTCGTTGTGACTCACTGGTTTCCCTGTTTCACCTGAGTTGAATCAGTTGACCCGACCTTGACTCGTTAACCGAGTTAACCTTGTACTTTGACCATACTTGACCTTAGACTTGACTTCACCCTGATTGTTGACTTACATTGACTGTTAGTTGACCTAGACCGTTAGTGACTGTTAGTTGACTTTGGTGGACTTGGGCTTAGGGCAGTTTTCTTAATTAGATGTTTTGAACCTCTTGCGGTCCGAATTAGACTTTGATTTCTTCTACAAAGTTGTAGATATTCATAAAACTTAGCAATGGATTATATAATCAATCTAATTGGATTAGTAAACTCTTAGTTATATTAAAGATAGAGAATAAGATACTATAATGGGCTTAGAACCATTAGATAGAATTGTATGATTCTTCTGTGAGCCTTTTGGCTAAACTCTTAGAGTGCTTGTATGATTAACAGTTAGACTATTAACAACGATCGTTCAAGGATGAACCAGTGGATCATGGATCTCAAGGTAGGCGAGGCTTGTCATCAAAATAGGTGGGAACCGATAATGAACTCTCTCGTATTCATTATTGTTTTACAAATCAATCTTTGTGTTGTGAAATTCATGCATATCTTTGTGTGCTTGGTGTGGTATGAGATGTGTGCCGACACAATATCAGTATTTTATGGCTAGGGCGATACACCGCAATATTACACGGCTAGGGCGATACACCGCAATATTATTCTTCCTTTATATATATTCAGTATTCTATGGCTAGGGCGATACACCGCAATATTATTATGGCTAGGGCGATGCACCACAATATTATTCTTCCCTTATGTGCGGGAACGCACATCTCATACATGGATGTTTACTGTTAGTTATGAATGTCTATGAAGAAGTTTCTACTTTATGTTTCATTATCTTTCCTTGTATTACCGACTTTCGATTAAACCTGCATTGTCTTCCAATCATATTAATGATTACTTGAAAGCTAGTTGTTATTTCTACTGGGCACCCCTTTTAGGGATGATGTGCTCACCCATTCCCACTTTCAGTTTCAGAAACAGATCAGAGTTGCGCAGCGGAGGTTTCGTGGCGTTGAGTCTTCAACTATGTTTATTATGTTGTATAATATATTTGCAAACTGAATTACTATTGCATATGTAAAATTTGAGAGGAGTTCTTGTTTATATGTATTTCAGAGTGGGGCTAGTTTTTGGGTTAAGTTTTGTAGCAAATTTCTTAATTGAATGTTTAAGTGTTTTGATTTAGTTTTTAGTGCCTCTTATTTTAGTTAATCTCTTGGATTAGTCAGCTGTTAGCTTAAGGGGCGCTACACTGGGAAAAGAGAAAAAGAAGTAAAGAGGTCTCAGTCAAGAGGGTCGACCGCGCTTGCTCCGCCGTTAGGTTCTGCTTCGGCACCATCACCTGTTGATACTCCTACCTTCGGATCTGCCTCAGCTTCTGCATCAGATGTCTCTACAGCAACACACTCCATCCCAACATCATCAGGAGCATCAATGATCACGACAACATTAGGAATCGCGCTGACTGCTTTCAAACACTCAGGTTCGTCTGGGTCAGAATCAAGAATTATCACGCCGTCCTGGATTGGATAATCGTATTTGTCTTCATTTGGAGGTCGTTTATGCTCAACCCTCCGCCTCTTCAGCCGCGCTGCAAATCTCTCCGCCCTTGTGCTTACTGGTGCTTGCAACGCTTCCTTACACCTCCACCGCTCTTCCATGTCAATCGCAGCTGATAGGGCACAGATGCGTCCCCTGGCAATACACAGGTGCAGAATGGACATCCCTTGTATAGCACGACCGACTTCGCGAAGTGGGAGGTCGATTTTATCCATTACTTCTTCGTGCGCATGGGTTTCGGGCTTGTCAACTTTGAAGATTTTTTCTGGAGAAGTGACAAAATGGTCGTCCACCGCTTCCATGGTAAGCTGCAAAGAAGAAGAAGTTATGAACGCGCACAAAAAAAGAGAAGGGAGAATCAATCACCCAGAAGATCAGATGAGTGCGGAGCAGTACCTGAGATACAAGAAAAACGACTATGTGAAGTGAATCCTTAGAATTTTTATTTATAAATCTCACAAATTGACAGAATCCCAGGAGAAAAGAAGTCATCACTTGCCCTATAAAGGCTGCTGATTCGGGATAACGATCAATGATGCTTATCGGATACATATTAGGAAAGCTACCGTGTGACGAAAGAGAGTACACCTGGCCCAAGGAAGGGGCTAAGCTTTGTCCGGATATATACAGAAGAAACCAAAGCGACTCGCCTGATCAGATCATGTTTCCTTCACAACCCTTATCGGGACTTCCAGGGCGACTCCTAACAATGCCAACTTATCCGGGTAAGTGTTTATTCATTTTAACTTGGTCATTTCAGTATACAGATTTGTCACCTCTTATGCCTACCCCCACAATAGTGTAACCATTATGTGCTAGGCAGGGGACTTAATGTTGATGGTGGATTTTCATTTGAAGGCTAAAATTGTAAAAGCCAAAAAATTATGCGCTAACATTTTGTAAAAGATAAGGCCATTAATAAGTGATGGATACTCCTTCACTTCACTAATTCACCTAGAATGGAGCATGTGGCAACAATCCGAATATTCTGTGAATTAAATACACGAAATTCATCCAGGTTGGAGCATGTAGCAACAATCCCATATACCCTGTGAATTTACAACATTATTAATTAATGCTTGACCAGCCTTGTATTTCATGTACTCATTATTATTGCGGCATGAGGACTGAGTGTTGCTCTGCGGAGAGCAACACGAATCTCCAAGCATTATAATGAAACATGTACGAAATACCCGTACAGGCTGCAACTCTCGGTGTGTTATACTAGCCCGATTGAGCCACTCTCGGTGTGTTATACTAGCCCGATTGAGCATTCGGACTGTCCGTATCAGTCTGGATACGATCACGACCATCCAACTTCACCGGCATGATTGGATGGCCCAGATCGATTCCATAACCCCCAAGCATGTGTGGAATATTCACTGCCGAACCAACGCATACCCCGCATGGTCGGCCTCCCCAAAATATTGGCACAACTTGCCAATACGTCTAAACCATAGCAGAATGGCGAAAAACGCTAAATTAGGGTTTGCGGCACATTACATGTGTCGCAAAACAGTCTCAACCATCCATCTTCGCAGGTATAGATGGGGGGTGTAGATGTAGATTCAGAGGGCCCGGAGCATGTCAAAACAACCATCATGGGCCCACCTACATACCTGACCGATTGGTTAGGACCAACTATGGTTGGTCACCCTAATTCGTGCATCCCAAAACCGGGTGCAACACACGACCGGCAAATACCCTAATTAGGGTTTGCATCACGATCACGATCGTTCATCTTCTCTGGAGCGAATGGAGGGTCCCGGAATAGGCTAAGCAGGTTCGGTAAGTATCAACATGATCATTGCGGTCCCACCTATCTCCACACCCAACCGTCCAAGACTAAACTTAGCTATATGCCTCGATTCGCACGCCCAAAACAAGCATGGTCGCACCTCCCAAATTTCAAACTAATCTCGACCACTCGATTTCGGCGGACAAATTGAGTGGTTTAGATTACGTTTTCATGGGACGGTAAGGTTTAGGCATGAACTCCAGCCTACCACCTACATGCTGGAGCAATTGGCCAAGACCGACCAAGCCCAGTCGTCTTGAAACGCGCACCCGAAGTTGGCATCACGCGCGGCTTTTGCGACATTAGTTTCCTTTCGCAAATTGATCTCGACCACTCAACTTCACCGGACGAATTGAGTGGCTTAGATCATGTTCTTATAGGATGTTAGGGTATGGACGTGAACTCCATCCTACCACCTACACGCCGGACCGGTCATCCAAGTCGACCAAGCTTGGTCGTCTTGAAACGCGCGCCCGAAGTTGGCATCACGCGTGGATTTTGCGGCACTTGGTTTCTGTCGCAAATCGATCTCGACCACTCAACTTCGCCGGATAAATTGAGTGGCCCAGATCACACTTCCACGAGATAGTGAGGTATGAACATGTATATTGGCATGCCGTCAACATACATGACCGACCGGCCATACCAAAACCATGTCCCAAGCTTGGATTCGACCAAGCTGAAAAGGGATACTTACGCACCTTTTTCTAAAACCCTAATTTTATTAACGGTCGCAGATGAGTGTCTCAAAAACCATCTCATCCGTCCAGCTTCACTAGCTTGGTTATACAGCCCTGGTCAGGAGTTAATTGATCAGCACGGCGTCATGGTGATCATCATCCGTCACTCTACCACACCATGTGGTCGGTCAAGGAAGGACTTGCTTGCTTAACCTCCAAACCATCACATGAAGTAGTCTGGATATGAGACTGCTTTGCGATGTTTTATACATACATAATATACTCGATGCAGTACCTTCATAGTATACACACGATACTTCACAAGTATCAACTTCCTAAATGACTACGTTATTTATCCTAGCATTAAATGCTACTTCCTGTAGGTCCCACGATCCACACACTTAAGACGTTAATCATGTCACAAACTGGGGGATACATACTTGGGTATTGGTCTGGCGGTTTACAGCGTGAAGTGCACAATGCGCCATCACAAGAATGTGTCAGGAAGTCATGGATGGTTAGTGATGATGGGAGAAGTGGGCAAGACTGGTCATGTGACACTAACACACTACTCCACTACTCCATCACTCCACTTTCTCCACTTCCCACGAGATACGAGGATTAGGCTAAAATACTTGTATAAATAAAATCTGCATCCTATTTTCGAATAAAAACAAGTTAAGACGAGATAACAGAGGCAAGTGTAAGATCAACCCATCTCCTTCACTTTGTGATACATAGAACACCTTCAAATCTCAACACCTTCTTCGCTTCCTCCCTAAGATCAACCCATCTCCTTTACTTTGGAACAAGGCCATATCTTGGTTTAGGCCGGAGTTGTACAGATTGACCTCTTGAATCTAAAGCGCTCACCGCGCAGTGCATTTGTTTAGGGTTTAGATTCATTTCTCAGTCCACACACACCCCAAATTACCAAAACCTGCAGAAGTAGTTTTTACCCATAAACACTAGCAAAGTCTAAGTGTGGGGGAATTTGATAGGTGTCTAAAACACCTTAATATTTATTTATTTTTTGTGCTTTCTTTGCTAAGTTTTCTTGTAAATTATGTATTTTATGTTTGATTTTGAGTTTTAGGTACTTTGGAGAAAAAAAAGAAGAAGAAATGTCGCTTAAAAGGGCTAAAGTGTCATTTCATGTGCAACTGCTGTTGAAAGCGACTTATTTCTCATTATTTACTTCTTTTCTATCCGAAAGGCATGTCGGCTTTAGTGATGCGAGTTATGTGTGAAAAACATGACATCCTTAGTGATGTATAAAATTGAAGAAAAGAAGTGAATATGAGAGGTAAGAGATGGCTGCTCGAGAAGCTACTAAAATCACCTAGAAAAGTGTTGAAGGCACCCCCAGAAATGTCCCGGAGGAGTTGATAAAGTCACCCAGGAGTTTTCCACTATGTGCAGCCCCAAAAATCATCTTTATACCCTACAAATTGCTATTCGCACCCCATGAATTGATAAACGTAACCCAAATTTCTAAAGGGACACCGATGTTGGATAAGGGGAAGGTTATCTTCTCCATTTGATATTCAAATTTTGGCGGGAAAAGAAGAACATAATTAGGGTTAAAGATTTGAAGGTGTTTTGAAGAGATTCAATGGCTGAAATTAATTGGGGAGACTTGATTTAATCTAACAGAGCTGGTAAGGTCAATGGTTTTGTGTAGAATTGGCTGGAACGACGAGACTAAAAAGAACATTTGTTGGCGGGAAAACTTAGTTCAAATAAACATCAACTGCCAGAATTTCTACTTTTGATTTCGAAGATTTCTGGCAAGATTGAATTGCTCCGATGGGTTAGTATGGGCCTGTTATCACTAAACAAGGTTGGTAGGTCCATTAGAATCGATCAAATTGGGATGTATTGTCGGATTGGAGTAAATAGGGGAAGAAGTATCCACGGTTCTCTGTTGGTTCGAGTTTGGAAAGTTTGAGAGAATCTTAATGGTTCTACGGTATGGTTACGTTGTTACCTAATCAGCAGGATAAATGACGTGTTCGGGTGTTAAACTAGGTAGAAAATCTTCTCATATTTTGTTATTATCGAAAACAGAGGAGGTGTCATTATCGGGTTTGGAAAATTTCGTTGTGAAAGAAGGAAGATATCTTGTTTGAAGAACTATATTCTATCTTTAAGATATTTTTACTACAACAGAAGATCCGTAGGCGATGAGAAAAATGGAAAGAAAAAATGATTCCTGGGAGATTATATTCCGTGGAGTAGAAGAAAAGAAAAAGAAGTTATTCCCGGGAGATTTAGGGTTGCTACGTATATAAATAGAAACTAAAGGTGAGCCAGGGGATGGATGGATACTTTGGAGAAGAAATATAGGCTTAGAATCGAGAAAATAGAGGTCAGAAAAATTCTTCCTTCTGCTGCATATTCAAGAACACGAAGAACAAGGTACGCCCAGAACAGTTGCAGAAACTATCGCCGTTTAACTGCAGAAGCTGTCTATCGTTCTTTTGTTAATAGAGAAAGACCTTCGGCCACTTTGTTGTTTGGTGTTGAACTGTTCAATTCAGTTGTTGTATATCTTTAGCGACTGGAAATTATTGTAAGCATATTTCTATAATTTTTAATACAATGATCAATCAATTCTTCTTCAATTCTGATTCTATGAGTAGCTAAATCTATTCTCTAGGGTTTTGGAGGACACTATTTTTGATGGGTAATATTTAGTAATTAATTTCTTTGGCATATTTTCTCCAAAATCATGTTTTAATTTGTCTAAAAATTCTCTCTTCTTTACATGCTTCGTAAAAACTGTTTTGGGTAGTTTCTACCGTTCTTTTATAAGCGAAGGAGGATTAGGCCTTATAATAGCGATGAAAGTCATAAAAAAAAGAGCTTGTAGTGTTATATCTTCCAAAGCATGAGATTGAGTTCGAAAATTGTTTTGAGTAAAATAGGAGTAATTTGTCAAAGGAACTATTATTGAGTTTACAAATATTGGATGTAATGAAATCCAAAACCTAGAATTTCCTCTCATTGGTTAAAAAAAAAATCAATTTTAATTAATTTTTCTTAGTATTTTCTTTTATTAATCTGAAATCAAATCTTTAAAAGAGTCCGAGCAACGAATCTTTCTTACCACTTCAAAACTACATCAGTTTTTGAAAACCTACGGAAATACAAAGTTTAGTAAGAATCTTATCTAACCAAATACTAACTATAAGAACATTTTGTGAATATAAATGATTTAGACAATTGAATTACCTAAAATAGACTTAGATTCTCGTTAACTTGCGTCACTAGTGACCTTGAAGCCTTAGTCAACTCTGCATTAAAGAATGTAACCACCGAAGTACCCCAAGAATACGTACGCATCTGATTCAGGAGATGCAATAGTTGAAGATACTTGGAATCGACCAATTTTTCGGAACTGTCAGGGTAGATACAGTTGGCCAGGACGTATAACAAATAAGTAGACGCAGTAGCATTGATTCGCACTTCATCCACACTTCCTTCCTTATCAAAAAATTTCAGGGTCCCGAAGTATGTGTCCCTTAACCACTTTAAATTAATATATTGCTTCTACAACCATCCTTCAACACAAACATAGTCTCCAACTTCTTCTTATCCAAACCAAATAAGATCATGGTCAATTTGAAGATATTTTCCCCAAGAAATTTGATCATCATATCCATCTTTGGTGGCTTTTCCATCAACCTCGAGGCCTGGAATTTAATGGAAGTCACTGTGAGTTATTTCCATCTCATTGAATGTGAAGAACATTGCATCAGTCTCTCCATAAAACCTCTCAGAAATTGCATATATGGTAACTTTATCATACTCAACAACCGAACTCTTCACTGCATGTCACAGCCAGGAATTCTTGACAACCTCTCACGGCGTCACATTCCAAGGGGAATTTTTTTTCATCAGAGTGTTTGAAGCTTGGCGCCTCAAAAGACGGATGACATGCTTATGATCCTAAATAACATAAACCAAAAACACATAATTTAAAAATAAAAAATACAAATATTTGAAACAAAATTAATATAAAATGTTAAAAATAAATAAAAACAAAGTGAGATTGAGATTACTTATGAGAGTAGAATAGATTTTTTACACCCATAAGTCTTTCAATCCAAAAAAATAAAAAAATAAATCACCATCTTCGGGTAACCCTAGTAGAGGTTCACCTTTTTTTTTTTTTCGCTTCTTCAAATGAGGGGGAGGCATGTGGGAATCAATAGGTTTACTGATAACCCTCTTCTTTTCGGTTGCTATTGCATCTTGCGATTGTTTTTTTAACCCGAATCCATGTTTCTTGACCATTATCTTCTTCTTCTCCACCTTATTTTTCATATTCTTTATCCTCTTCAACAATTTCACCTTGTCCATCATTATCTTTATCACCATTATCACTATCATCATTACCTCCTCTAGCAGGTGGGATATCTTAATCATCATCATCACCATCATCATCATCATCATCATCATCATCATCATCATCATCATCATCATCATCATCATCATCATCATCGTTATCTCCTCCAGCATACAGAGTCTCTTGATCATCATCATCATTACCTCTTCTACCAGATGAAATTGATTGGTCTTCATCTGGAGTTTCATTGGAATCACTTGGTTCAGGTGGACCCTGAGAATCATTTCGTTCATGGATCTTGAGCATTCCCGTCTCAAAGAGTTCCATGAAGCTATCAAACTCGGAGTCAAAGAAAAATGCACTCGAAAGGTGAATGCCCCTCGATGTGTTGCAGTCAAGAGTTTGTCGCCTACGCGAAAAGGTTTTAAAGGAGGAGTAACAAGTTTATTCTTTCTTTGCTTCACTTTTTGCAACCTAAACAACAAAAATGAAAATATGTTCCAATTAGTCGTCAGGATAAACCCTTGAACAAGGAAACGACTAAGATACAAAAGGTATTAGTCATCAGGGATGACAATAAAATTACGTGATGACTAAATAAAAGTCGGCACCTTAGGAAAAATAAACAATAACAACAAATAATAAAATGGTATACAGGAAAACTTGGTTTTTGTCAGCATTTAGTCGGCATGATCGAGTACACATATAGTGCCGAAAAAATAAGCAAGGTACTATCCTCATAACCTGCCGGCTAATAACAAAATGGAACTCATGAAACACAAGTACTTTTGATCGCATTAGTCGACATTTTATGATTTTTCACCCTGATGACTAACAAGGCAACATCACTAGTCGGCAAGATTCTTGGTTAAAAAGCATGACGATCCTGTATATATCACTTCCAGGGGATGAAAAGTCGGAGCGATCGTGGAACAAACCGGAGTGAGTTTAAGTAGGAACTTACTTTTTCAATCACATCATTTTTTCGGTTCTAGCAGTTTCAATGATTTCTTTTTCGTCAACTATTTTTGTATTCTGTTTGTATTGAATTATTTTTCCAAATCCAGGGTCTTCAGTACTAGGTATTCTAATAGTGTTTTTATACGCTTTGGCTTATGCATTTTTGAAGAGATTAATCGATGATGGAATTTTCGAATCGACAATTACGACGAATTAATCGACGAGTTTTCAATCATTTTTAATGAAAATGGGGGACCAATTTGGTCGTCGATATGGTAGAGGAGAATAGGGAAGAGGAGAAGATGAAATGAAAATGAATTGGATGGAATTAAGTTTAGTTTTAATTATAATGGATAAGAGTATTTTTGTAACTTTGCCCATTTCAACACCCCTTAGCCTTTCAAATGAGTCCCTTTAAAATTTGGTATACCGCAATCCTGCCAGTAAAATATAAATGAATAATTACTAAATTTCATAGTAAATATATATATATAAATAAAACGAAATACTTTATTCAATCAACATTATTCATATAAGAAGTCATTTGTTTTCATGAAATGCATTTTAAGTTGATTTTTTCCTTCTGTTTAAACAAAAATGCATCTCATCCTTAATTCTTTGTGATGCATGCACATAGTATGAAATACTTTCTCATGTTGTAGCAAGACGTTTTTCATGATGATTACTGCTTGAAATACCTCTTTTACCGAAACATTTGGTATGTCGCTACTACCATCTAGTGCATGATCATTCTCACTATTTATTACCGAATCGACAATTTCTTTGTCCGTAGGCGATTCCATAATTGCGTCATTCTCGTTAGTATAGTTCAAAAAATATTCGACATCCATCACATTTCTATAGTAAAAGTTTAAAATGACATTATATAATTATTGAATCGCTTTTTAATTGTCCAGCTTCTAATTCGGAAACATCAAAATCATATACTATGTAAAAAACTAAAAATATTCTCTAAATAAATAAATATTCATTTACCAATAAATAAATAATATATTCACTTATCGATTAATAAATAACCTCGTTAAGCGAATATTTTTTCCCGGTCCCAAGGGCATTCATTTATCAAGGATAGATTGTAGTATTTCCAGGATTCCATAGCAATCATCTTGCTCAAACTCTTTCCCATGGACTGCCTTATATCCGACTCGATCCCTCAACCACCGAGAAACAAATTAGTTAGAATTCATCAATTATTTTAGATAGTGTTATTCAAAACTATTTCTAATGAAACAACTTATCAAAACTTACTCTTATAACACCCGACATAGTGGGATTAGCTTCCTTCACGGCTTTCATTTCCGTTTGAAAGCTTCGCAGTCTTTGAAGAGTTTCTCGAATCTTTCTTTAACGAATGCAAAAGTTTTTCCGTTGCGATTTCCCTTTAATTCCACAAAAACTATTAATACCATTTTTTTAAAAATATAGGGAGGTTTGATCTATGTCGATGTCTAGATCTTCATCATGTTGTCTGACCGTGACCCATACTCTGACAATAGCAGGATCTCAAAATTAGGGTAGGAGTCACCATTGTGTTTTTTCTTCTTTCTTTTTTTGGATGAAAAATAGATTTATCTTGAGTCTGAACGTTCAAAACTAGAATTTGGGTGAGGAAGAAATGACAAAACGGTCTCCTTTTATAGACTTTAGTGACCCAATGACTATTTTTTTGAAAAACTAGCAGTTAGAAACTCAACCATATTGGTCCAAGTAAAAAAAAAAACACAATAAATAAATTGGTTGAGAGTCATAACCTCATAAAAGGTTGCATTTCCCGTTCATTTTTATCCTTCACTTCCGGGTTAACATACGTGAAAGAGACACATGTGGCTCTGGATAATGGTTCGGCCAGGAGTTCATTCTAACCTATCCATGATATGGTTTTACGGTCATAAGTTCTTATATATATCCAACAATAACTTTGGTTTACGGCTTGGAAGAACGACTTTACCCTGCCATTCAAATGTTTGATGGCTGGGTCGATAAAATATCCCATCCATAACTGATAAAAAACCTAGATTTTTTCTTGATTTTTAACATATTTGAATCAATTAAAATTGCTATTGGGGGTTGATTACAAGGTTTTTTTGACTATTTTCAGGATAAGTTTCATTATTTTGTTCAAATGTTTTTCATAAAAGTTCAACAAGAATCCTCCGTTTTCTTTTTCCAAATCAACAAAAAAAGGAAAAAAGTTCAACAAAAATCCTCCTTTTCTTTTTCCAGATCAAGAAAAAAAGGAAAAGATTTTTTTTTATTTTCCAAAGATTAATCATTTGATTAATCCTAATTTCTTCACTAATTATAACAAGGTTGGTTAAACATCATAATCAACCCTAAAATAATTAAACGATTATGTTGTTATCAACTAAAAACTAGAGAAAACCCATCAACTTCTTCTTCTTCCTTTGCTCGGATCTAATCCTTCAGAGGTTAGCCTGTATTTTAGATGTTCTAGTATGTCTGCACTTCAACCCAAAATATTTTAAAATTTGTAAATCATATTTTGTATTCCACATGTGTGCCTTCATTCTAATTTTACATTCAGCAGTAAGCTTCACAATTCTATCTTAGATGATCTTTACATTAACTTTCTCTCATCATACACACATTTGTTCCTTTGGAACCAAATCCTTTTCACAGTTATAAAAGATGCAATTTTCCACAGTTCTTTGATTACAGTACTTCTGTGTTTTTCCAATGATAGCATCTCCTCAAAATATCTTGGATGTAAAAAAGAAAATATTCCACCAAGTCATTTCCAAATGATTTCACTAAAGTCACAATGCCATAAAATATGGTTGAGGTTTTCTTTTGATTTTTTGCAAAAACTGTATCTTGAAGCTAGATTGAATTTCCTGGTTTTCATTTTATCATCTGTAGGAGCAATCCCCCTAAAAAGTTTCCATGCATTGCTTGAAATACTAGGGTGAACAGATTAACATCATACCTGCTTTGTCCAAGGAAATTTTGGAAATTTTCTTCTTATACACTCTACAGCTGATGCAACTAAGAATTCTTCAGTGATAGAACCACACCAGATTTTCTTATCTTCATTTGTACTCACCACATGAAGCTCATTTTGTTGTATCATTTACAATAATTCAGCAGGTGTCACCCATTTTCCATCTAAAAGTAGCTCAGACACCTTCATATTAGGGAAATTGTGCATGTATTCATTTGTTGGGAATAAATCCTTTAGTGCTCTATCTTTCACCCATGAATCTCTCCAAACTGAAATTTTAGAATCAACACCTACAAGCCATCTTGAATGTTCTTGTATACAATATGTCACCCATTTCAGACCTGGTAAGATTGAAGACTTTTTATAGTACTTGATCCAATCTCCATTTTTTGTCATAAGTTTCTCTTGAAAGAATTTTTCCCATTCATCTGGCCCATTTTGGATTTTCCAGAGGAGCTTCATGAGAAGCGCTTTATTTATTATTTTTAATCTTCTCAACCCCAGACCACCTTCCTCCACTAGAGCACACACATAGTCCCATTTCAGAGTTATACATTTTCTTGTTGAAGGATCACCAGTCCATAAAAAAAATTATTATAATTCTTTCAACATCTTGAATAACTTTGTTGGGCCATTTGTAAACTGACATGTTGTATATAGGTATACTGCATATGATATGCTTTACTAAAACTAATCTTTCTTGAAATGAAAGTAATTTACCTTTCCAGATAGCAATATTTTGTTGAATTTGTTCCACACATCTCCATACATGTGATGATTTGATGCACCCTGGAGTTAAAACAACACCTAAATACTTATCTGGGAAAGTTGATAAAAGCATATTGCATTCATTTGCCAGTTGAGATTTTCTGAGCTCACTAGTCCCTCTAATAAAGCATTTACTTTTTTCAAAATTAACCATTTGACCAGATGAAGTTTGATAATCCTTGAGAAAATTAAGAAGTTTCCTAATGTTTCTCTTGTCTCCATTACAAAATAGGAAAATGTCATCTGCAAATAGAATGTGAGAAGGTTGAACTCCATTTCTTGACACCATTGGTTGTAGCGTTCTGTCTTGGATCATTCTTGATAAAGTTCTTCTCAAAAGATCCTCAACAATAACAAAGAGAAGTGGAGAAAAAAAGGATCTCCTTGTCTCAGTCCTCTGCCCACTTTGAAATATCCATCAAGTCCACCATTTAGAAGAACTGATATTCTTGCAGATTGCATCAATGTATATATCCATTTAATTCCTTTTTCAGAAAAGCCAAAACATCTCATGACTTGAAATAAAAAATCCCAACTTAAGGAGTCATATGCTTGAGTTATATCTAATTTGAGACCCAAATTCCCACCTCTTATTTTCACATCAATTTCATTTATTAATTCAGAAGCAAGGACAATCTGTTATTGGATATTTCTTCCTTTAATAAATTCACCTTGTTGAGGGGAGATAACTTTCTGTATCATACTACCAATTCTTATTGTTATTATCTTTGTTATCACTTTGAAACTAAAATTCATCATTCCTATATGTCTGAATTGTTGAGCTCTTTTAGCATTTTTTACCTTTGGTAGTAGAAGTAGGAAGTTTGCATTGAAGCCTTGAAGAATAAATCCACCCCTCCAACATTATTTGATTACAGAAGTTAAATCTTTCCCGAGAAAATCTGTAGAACCAGCCAGCAAAACCACAAGGTCCTGGAGCACTATCAGGATCAAGATCATATACTGATTTTTTATTTCTTTATTTGTTGGAATAACATCCAAAAATTAGTTCTCATTATCCCTGATTACCTTAAGAATATCTTGAAAGATTCCAGGAGTGAAATGAACTTATTGAAATTTGAAATTGTCTTCAAAGTGAGATATCATAGCTTCAGCAATATGTAATTGGTCAGACATAATGTTACCATCTGTATTTTCCAACTTAACTATTGCATTTTGAGCTTGTATAATTTTTAAATTTACATGGAAAAATTATGAGTTAGAGGTGTTGATGGTGGATTTTCAACAAAGGACAAAATTGTAAAATCATGATACTGCAGGCTTCCGGCATGTGACGATTCATATTTTACGAAGCCATTATGAACATGTTCTCGAAAAGCCTCCACTAGCTAAGCGTTCGACACCTGGCATTTCATCGTGACCTCTATGTAGAATAACATAATTGGGCGGTTCTCCGTAAGATTGAGAGCAATAACGCCTTCAGGACGTCGGTGACACTCATTGTTCCCTGACTACATGATAGAGACCCACATATACATAGAAGAACGATTGGGAGGTTCTCCGTGAGATTGAGAGCAATAACGCCTTCAGGACGTCGGTGATACTCATTATTCCCTGACTATGTAGAGAGGCCATGTATAGATCCGGGAGGTCCTCCGTAAGATTGAGAGCAATAACGTCTTCAGTATGTCGGAAACACTCGTTGTTTCCTGACTATGCACCTCAGAACGGGTATGATGCTTTAACTGGATAATATCCCCTCTGTAATAGATTAATTCTACGTGACATTCACCACTCAATTCCTAGAAGATAATCTATTTTATCTCATTACTCTGATTTCATGATCGAATCCACGGCTGATCTCATGGAATGGTAATGGGTAATCTTATTAATACGATTTCATGATCGAATCCACAGATGATCTCATGGAATGGTAATAACCTTATTACTCCGATTCTGTGGTCGAATCCATGATCCCATGGAATGGTAATACTTATTTAACTATTATTTCGAATTCATGGTCGAATCCACGTCTGATCCTATGGATTGATAATAATAAACTACTTACTTTTATTGCTCAATCTCATGAATCATTCTCTACTGAATTTTATAAATTAGTAATAGATACTCAAAAATAGGGCATCTGGACTACCACTGAGTAAGCCCATAAAATAGTGCAAGTGTACTCGACAATGATGCACGAACGAGCACCCAAATTCACGAACGAGCATGCGGAAATATGGACAAATGAGGAAACCTTGCATGAAATAGGAGAGAGAAAATAATAACATTAAAATAATGGAGAACCGTCCATGGGCCGGGCCCACCGACCATGCCTTAGCCGTGGCCGGTCCCATGCTTCCTCCATTATTTTTCTTATTTTGTTATTTTCATGAACTCATGAAGACTCCTCCATTCTAACAACTTTCCTTGTTTGAGCAAAACTCACGGTATCTCCATATTTTCGTGGGTTCATGAAAAATAATAATATAAAATAGGGAAAGGTGTTGCAGGACCGTGGAACTTAGCCGTCGGCTATGCCCTAGCCTTGGTCGGTCCCACACCTTGGCATCCCTAATCTTTCATAAATTGTTATTTCTCTCATCTCATGAAACTTCTCCGTTTTAACAAAAACTCATGGATTCTCCATAACATCACGGTTTCATGAAAAATAATAATATAAAATTAGGAAAAGTGTTTTGGGACCGGGAAACATAGACGGCCGACCATGCCCTAGCTGTGGACGGTCCCACACCTTGCAATCCCTAGTCTTTTATAATTATTATTTTCCTCAATTCATGAAACTCCTTGGTTTGAGCAAAAATGATGATTTCATCATAACTTCTCAAATTTTGCTCAAATCATGAAAAACCAAAAGCCAACATGGTCATATGACCGGCTAGCCTCTCACAGCAATTTTAAATGTTAGAATACTCTTATTTTAATATCTACAAAATATTGATCAATTGCAACAAAAATCAAGAATTTCAGTCAAGATGAAACTCTTCTGAAAATTCACAATGTTGCTCCAACGCACATCGGAAAATATTGAAACTCTCAGTACGGAGACATGGTCACCACGACAACACGTGCATGTATTCTTCACTGACCAGGGTCATCCCTAGGGATTTCACAATGCCGGTCCCACACGTTATCACAATTTTGACCCAATTTGCTCGATTGCTCATATTGGGTCCAAACAACTTGGGATTTGCTCAATCGACCATCAGCTGGTCCCACACCCCTAAGGGACGGTTTCTTGCCTTCTTTTCCGGTCCCTCACTCCTCCATAAATTAGGTTTTATTACCTAATGCTCAATCGAGCAACTATTTTTCAATAAATGATAAAACTGGTATTTAATCATCATTCTTTCACCAACTGGTCAACTCAGGACCCTGGTTCACGCTCACTTGAGCATTCGGGCATCACATGGATGTCCATAGTCCCATGTGGTCGGTCCGTACTTCTCTCATGACCTATTTTCAGTAATTCGTCAATTAATGAGCAATTGATCAAAAATTAGGGTTTCGAACAAACGCTCCACGAAATCATCATTCTGAGCAAGTTCAAACACTAAATAAATTTATGTTGATCCACGCGGATTAATTATATAATATTCGATAATCTACCAATATTTTAATTAATATTTTACTGGGTAGTGTCACCAATAAATAAATAATTCATCGAATTGAGCAATACTTGCTCAGTTGCTCGAATATTGATCTAATTATTAATATTCAGTAATTTATCAGTAATTCGTCGAATTGAGCAATACTTGCTCAATTGCTCGAATATTGATCCAACTATCAATATTCAGTAATTTGTCAGTAATTCTTCGAATCGAGCAATACTTGCTCAGTTGCTCGAATATTTATCCAACTATCAATATCCAGTAATTTATCAGTAATTCGTCGAATCGAGCAATACTTGCTCAGTTGCTCGAGTAATCCACATATATTCAGTAACTCATCAATATTCAACAACTCATCGAATTTACAATATTTGCCCAGACGAGCAACATTAGTATTCATGAGTCGTTGAGCATTTGTCAATCATGCTCGATTCAACAAAATCTAGACTTATTGTCTAATCAGTCAACAATCGACTAACTAAATACATGTCTGTCATGCAGACTCCACGATTCGTGAGACATCAATCACGTCACAAATGGGGGGATACCAATTAGGGTTTTGGTTTGGTGGCCTACGGCACGTGGATTCATCCACGATGAAAATATGAGTAAGACGTGCAACGGTTGAAGGAGTTAGAAAAGTAGTAGGTAGACGGTTAACCAAGTCTCCACACGACATGGAACTGACTTTACCATGATTTCCAACCTTACCACTCATTCACTCAAGAAATCGTCACACTTACAGGGATCAATGTGTTCACTACTATGACAATATAAATAAGTCTCTGAATTCATGATTGAGGACATCATCAGCAATCGTCCACACCGAATTTCTCGAGTAACTACTCTCAAGAATTCATCATTCTACCAGAACATATTCGAACTCAATAGTTCATCAATTTGCAGAAACCTTCAACACATCCACAATCCATGATCATCATTGATCCCACACAATTCTCAACTTCCCTCCTACATATCAACTCATCTCCCTCTTTGCGACCGAATTGGCTCTGAAACGACCATTGACTTGGTTTAGGTCGGAGTCCTACAGATTGATCTCTCGAATCTAAGCACTCTCTTTGCAGTGTATCTATGTGAGGTTAAGAAATTTTCTCGGTTGAGGAGTCTCGAAGGCACGCTCGTATCTTCACTTCTCTAAAAACCAGCGAATTGTTTTTCCCCATCTACAGATTGGCGACCACAATAGGAGATTAATCTTTCGGTTGAAATCTCAAACTTTCATAAAATGGTTGATCTTAGGTCAGGATCAATTACAAATCCTAACACAAACAACGCTAGCACTAGCACAATGGTGGTACTCCAGAAACTACTCATGCTTCCAACATCGGCGCTGATGAAACCACTCCTACTCAAACCTATATTGGAGAAAAAATCCTATCTTCGGTCGGTCTACCAAAAAAATCAGAGAAAATACGCATACCATAGATGATCTCATAAAGGAGCAAGAGACTCTTGCCAAAAATCAGATTGACATGGCTGCAACATAGAAAGAGTTGTGCATTTATCTCATAACTCCCACTGACAAGATGCCAGAGAAAACTCGAGATAAAGGAAAATCCAAAAAAACATCTTCGGTTGCTGATCCCGAAGTCACTCTGATACATGTAGTAGATGGTGATGAAGTCCACAAGGCTTCAGATAACCCACCAACAAAGGAACCTGCAGGCTTCATCACTCGTGGGGACATGAAAAGCTTCATGGAGGATAGAGGAAAATACAAAACATCATCTGTTCACCATCATAAACTTCCATATAATGCTTCTACACAAAGAATTCCTCTCCCTAAGAGCTATATTTCCCCAACGTCCACACTATACAACGGAATAAGGAACGCTCGATAACACGTTTCTCGATTCCTAGAGGCACTAGGAGAGCATGAACATGACAAAATGATCCCAGTTTACAGAGTCTTATTGGAAAATCTCCGGTTACAGACTTTTTCAGAACTCCATGAAGCAGCCAAGCGATCATCAATGCCTTACTGGAATGAGAAAAGTCAGGTCGAGGAATCTTGAAGAATCCTACGCCTAGTCAACAATCAATACAATCTCCAGCCTTCCACAAATGTTGTTGCAAAAAGGTGCAAACAGAAAGTCGAATCACAGCGCAAGCATGCTTCCTAGATCCTCCGAAATCACCAAGAAAGGGTAGTCAAATCCGGGATGCACAATCTCCAACTCAAAATGCAGATCCAACAGAACCTGACTTCCCTTTTTCCATCGAAGAGGTGATCAAACTACTGTATGTCTGGATATAGGATGGTGAAATCAAGTTGCCATATGTCAGAAAAGAACCAAATGAAGAATAAATGGAGAACCCTCGCTATTGCCGTTTCCATATGTTCGTCAATCATCCCGCCAGCGACTGCAGGATCTTGAAGAGCATATTCAAGGAAAAAGTCAGATCAGGGGAACTTAACTTGGGGACTGAAAGAGTACACAAAGACCCTCTTCCAGTCAGAAATTTCACAATCTCCGAACGGCCAGTCAAAAAAGCAGCTCAGTCATTGATTGAGCATGTATGAGAATTGCTTTATCTGTCAAAGGCTCAAAGGGGACACATGTTCACGGATTTGAACCATATAGTATCCAGGAAATGTCTACTTATTCTAGAAGTGCCCCACGAACCTCCATTCACAGACAAGGAGATGCATGACTGGGGACTTCTTACCGTAGTCCATCTTAGAGGAAATGAATTCAGAAGAATGTTGATCGATGTTGACACCGCCATCAATGTCATTCCACTGAAAACCCTCAGAACCATAGGCATCACTCGACAAGAAGCTGCTCGTGATCCCATCTCAATCAGATATCATGATGGAATGCTCAGAAATGCTTATGGCTGTATCATCTCAAGATGAGAATAGGCTCAACCTAAACTGAAAGAAAGTCTTACATACTCAAGGAACATCCATGGTATGACATGATCCTCGGACGAGCATGAATCCATGATGAAAATATGGCTACAAAGCACCCTTAGTTACACATCTCTCAACCGAAGAAATTTCAGATCCAGAAGATTTGATGGACATCCCATCATCAGAGCACTTGGAGAAATTTCAAACTTTGACGAGGTTGAAGAAATAAATTGCAATAGATGCATAGACATTCATCAAGAGGTTCCGTACTCAGGAAAGTCTTGTTTCTTCCGTGTCTATGTCATTTATTTCCTCACATGTTATCCTATCATGTGGACTCAATTCTGATAGCAACTTTACAAGACATTATGAGTGGGTAATCTCACTCCATCAATATTTTACCAAGTGGTTGAATCTTACACCGCTTCAAATCGAGCATCTTGCCGAGACATTCACTACAAAGAGATGACGGAAGCATGGAAAATAACACTTTGGGAATTTCTCCACAGAATTGCAGGAATGACCATGAGTGCCATAAAATCATAAATATCTGATGTCTTCACAAATGTTGAATCCCACTATTGCAGCGGAATGCCAAATCAACAGAAGATACACGGGGCCGAGACGATCAAGCCTAAGACGTTCGACGCTTTAGCGCTCAAGCATATAAAAAGCCTTCGAATTATACTCTCAATCAAATAGTACAACTTCGATAATAGCGCCTCTAGCTTCAACATAATATCTCGATGGTGACACAATGGTTCAACACCGACACGATCAACGTGTGGCTGAATTACAAATCGATAAGTCTTCACTATCCCATGATGAGACTTCTGAAGAAGATACAAAATCATTCATCAATGGTTGCTACAAACTCGTTTAACTCTGCTAACCCCTACGCGACTGGGAAACTTCCTCTTTTCACCAATCATATCCAGAATGAAGACTGCTGCTGATATCTACCGTACAACAACAATGAATCCCCGACGAAGCCACTTCACAGTAAAATCATATTCAGCCGAATTTGGGTTGAAATCCTAGTACACCTTTATTTTGGGAATGCTTAACCCACCAACTAGTTCGTGCATATAAATGCTCACTAGATGGAGGAGCAAAGACTATCATTTTTGGCTTATGTGGCAACTCCAACCATAGTATCGGCATCAACAAGGATATGCAGAGGAACCCCATTCATGGTCTCAGCATCAACAAAAATTTCTGGAGAAAATTGAATCATGATCTCAGCATCAATAACAATCTCAGGCACAACATCCGGATTTATCAACTATCTATTCTATGAAGTGTTACTCGATGGATCGTACTTCTCCAAGCCCTAGTGATTCATATCAAGATATGTAGACATGAAAACATGAACATCTTCCTAAAGCTTGCACGACGGACGGGCACAAATCAAAGTCTTCTACAAGATGTTCTCATCGCCTCTACAAATGAGATACGACATGCTCCAGGCCATGAGTTTACAAAAACGCACCAATGGGTGAGGAATGGGACAATACTTCCTCAACGAAAGGTGTTCGTCTATGTTTCTTCTACAACATACCAAAAGGGCGCATCAATTGGACATACGAGCTGAAAGATATGGCCTTTACCACCAGGTCTATGAAATTAAAAAAATATGTACGGGATTTCAAATTACAAATGTGCATGAATCGTTGGCTGACCTCTACAACTCTAAATTAAGTTATTCTTTTCTCATTTGATAACTCAGTTTTTTAGCTTCAAAATTTAGGGTCAAGCATCAAATTCCGACGTCGTATGAGGTTCCTACAGCTTCCAGAGCATACAATGTACAAGCAACAATTCTTAGACGGGATTCATAACTTTCACAGTCGATCGGTGTCTACCATGTCTTCCCACTAATTCCTTCATCAAGGTATCTCCAACTTTGACCATCTAGGTCTTTATATCAATTTATCTACCTGGGTCCTCTATCTAGGTCTTGCCAGAAGAAAGAAAAACGAAAATGAGATATTTGACAAAATACTGGGGACTGACTATCCACTGATCATGGCGATTAGTTTCAACAGTCCAAGACCCGTGGCACTAGGCTCTCATGTGCTGATCATTCATCATAAGAGGAATGATACCACTAAGACATGAAACCATGGTCATTACATCACCCCCTCTCGAGAGCAACCTCAGTTATGGCCCCGTGACCAGGGTTTCAGAAGTGATGTTTTCTGCGACTAACAGAAACAAGACGACACTGCAAGCACCACACTCGTGTATCAATCAAGGGGTCCTGATCTTAAATGAATCAATGACATTAAAATCCTTCACCAACCGTTCAAGGCACAAGTGAATGGTCTAAAGACACAACATGAGTGTTTTATAGCAAGCTCATCTGAGATGATTTTGTACTTTCCTGTACAAACCGATGAGCTGGGAGAAATTATTGAAGAATTTATGGATGGGTCATATACCATTTCTTCATATGGATGCCCTCTATAACATTTCCAAAATTCACAACAATTGTAGAAACGATCAAGGAGATGTGGCTAAAACATTGGACAACATACAATCTGAAAAAATTCTGAAAGTTTCCTGGAAGTTTATTGTTTTGCCTTTTCCAGGCCCTAAACATGCTCAAAACTCAAAAAGCTTCTGCACTAAAGCTTGGAAATTTTCTGGGCACAAATATACATATGCAGACTGCGAAAATCCGACTTTGGACGAAGATTCTACATCGTTTCTATTAAAGGCTGAAGTATGAAATTTTCTGGTGACGTATTTCGACGAAATTACTCGGATACTCACATGGATTATCATTCATTCATTCACAAATCAGTAATTTCATACTTCTATGAAGAGATTACATGAGATATACTTACTAAGGGAGCCTCTAAATCATTTGAAGGCTCGACAATGCCATAATCTCCATTGATAACGCCGCTATCTCCATTTGGTTCGGGATTTCAGGGATTCTCCATATTCCCATGCCCCAAAGAAGAGTGTGCTTCATTAACATGTTGCTTATCTATAATGATTTCTTCATGGACTCATCAATAATAATTATTATTATTTCATTCAAGGAGATGCCACGATCGCCTGCACGAAAGAGATGCTTACATCGGCTTCTTCATCAGTGCTGGATTATTTGCCTGGGAACAAGTTGAAGGGCGTTAATCAATGGAGAAAAAGTCTAAAAGAAGTAACAAACCTTGGTATCGTGATCCTAATTGCACGGGCAGGGAAAAGTCATGACACAAGGAGCGCTAACAACTCACCAAAGAAACGACTGGGGACTGCACGTCATTTGCTAACATCCTGTGGTCCTTACTTCTAGGTTCTCCGCTCCCGTAGACTTTCTTCCATTTCTGTGGGGTCTACATTTATCCGGGATTTCACTATATGATCATCATGTGGTAAAGCTAATGAAATAAGCATAAGTACAACTCATTATGAAGGATCTCTCACCATCGCTCAGAGGTCCTAGGAGTACATTTTCTTAAAGTTTCATCCGTAGAGATGTCATCTCAGGAAACACCATCTTTGGAACTATCATCCTTGGAGTCAGTCATTCTTGCAAAGTGGCTATTTCAGAACATCGTTCATACAAAGCGTAGGATTCGACAAAACAATGAATCTTGGAATAAAGGTAGTCACAACAACATCTACAAAAATGGTAACCATCCAACTCTTACCTATTTACAATTTCACTAGCTGTAGTGATTACAACCTTGAGAATTTGTTCGCTCCTTTAAACCTGCAAGGACGAACAAAATTCATTATTCAAAACCATAACGTGATTTTCATAAAACTGTGAACAATTCACGAAACTTCCATCATACGAAAAATTCACATTATTTTTACCGTGTGAGCGACTCCCATAGAGTGAACACTCATTGGTTTTGTGCATACATTATCAGATCACAAAACCCGTACAAACAGTATTTTATCAAAATGGTTTACTTCTAGCAATTTCTGATAATCAAGAATCTAATTCCGTATAAATTTTCACAGTGAACATTCATTGGTTTTTCAAAAATTGGACAAATGATAATTCTACAATTGTGAAAACTCACATACAGATATTATTTCACCGTGAATAATTGTTTACTTTCAACAGTTGTTCAAAATCAAAACATTGATTTTACAAAAATATACATTTTAAATGTGAAATTCATGTAACTTTGAAAATATATGTATATATTTTTTTTCTCCCTCTCCACGAGCATCCGTCTTTGAAATGAGAGTTTATTCCCTTTCGGAAATCTCACATATTTAAAAAATAAACTTTTGGCTTCCGTGAAAGCACATAGACAAAATTTTTATCATTAGACTCAAGTTTATTTCATTTGTTTCTTAAACTAACGAATGAGCAAATTTATGTTCCTAAAACAAAAATTTCCTTTTGGGCTCGGGCCCATAAGTCCTAAACCGATCAGAATTGGACTCCTAGCCGCCAAAATTAGCAATTCCACATCTCTCCACGCTTACGAGATGACACTCTATCTTGATATCAGAGTCCTTATTTGCGCATTTGCTCGTACATGACACCATTGGAGCAACTCGAGGATTCTGAAACAACCTTTGTATGACTGAGCTCAAACACCGATCTCGTCGACTGAAAATCGCCATCTAATGCTTACTACAAAACATGATTGTTCCTCACTAAGCAGGGGATTAGTGTTGATGGTGGATTTTCAACAAAGGACAAAGCCGTAAAATCATGCTACTGCAGGCTTCCGGCATGTGACGATTCATATTTTACGAAGCCATGATGAACATGTTCTCGAAAATCCTCCACTAGATGAGCATTCGACACCAGGAATTTCATCGCAACCTTTATGTAGAATAACATAATTGGACGGTTCTCCGTAAGATTGAGAGAAATAACGCCTTCAGGACGTCGGTAACACTCACTGTTCCCATACTACATGAAAGAGACCCACATCTACACAGAAGAATAATTGGGCGGTTCTCCGTAAAATTGAGAGCAATACGCCTTCAGGGCGTCGGTGATACATGTAGAGAGACAGTATATAGATCCAGGCGGTTCTCCGTAAGATTGATAGCAATAACGTCTTCGGGACTTCGGCAACACTCGTTGTTTCCTAACTATGCACCTAATAATGGGTATGACGCTTTAACTGCCCAGTATCCCTTCTGCAATAGATTAATTCTACCATGACATTCACCACTGAATTCCTAGAAGATAATCTATTTTATCTCATTACTCTGATTTCATGATCGAATCCACGGCTGATCTCATGGAATGGTAATGGGTAATCTTATTACTCCTATTTCATGATTGAATCCATGGCCGATCTCATGGAATGGTAATAATCTTATTACTCCGATTATGTGGTCGAATCCACGATCCCATGGAATGGTAATACTTATTTTACTATTATTCCGAATTCATGGTCGAATCCACGGCTGATCCTATGGATTGATAATAATAAACTACTTACTTTTATTGATCAATCTCATGAATCATTCTCCAATGAATTTCATAAATTAGTAATAGGTACTCAAAAATCGGGCATCTGGACTACCACTGAGTAAACCCCATAAAATAGTGCAAGTGTACTGGACAATTATGCACGAATGAGCGCCCAAATGCACGAATGAGCGAGCATGCGGAAATATGGATAAATGGGGAATCCTGCATAAAATAGGAGAGAGAAAATAATAATATTAAAATAATGGAGAAGCGCCCATGGGCCAGGCCCACAGGACGGCCGGTTGTGCCTTAGCCGTGGCCGGTCCCATGCTTCCTCCATTATTTTCCTTATTTTGTTATTTTCATGAACTCATGAAGACTCCTCCATTCTAACAACTTTTCTTGTTTGAGCAAACCTCACGGTTTCTCCATATTTTTATGGTTTCTCCATATTTTCGTGGGTTCATGAAAAATAATAATATAAAATTGGGAAAGGTGTTGCGGGACCGGGGAACTTAGCCGCCGGCTATGCCCTAGCCTTGGCCGGTCCCACACATTGCAATCCCTAATCTTTCATAAATTGTTATTTCTCTCATCTCATGAAACTTCTCCGTTATAACAAAAACTAATGGATTCTCCATAACATCACGGTTTCATGAAAAATAATAATATAAAATTAGGAAAAGTGTTTTGGGACCGGGTAACATAGCCGGCCGGCTATGCCCTAGCCGTGGCTGGTCCCACACCTTGAAATCCCTAGTCTTTTATAATTATTATTTTCCTCAATTCATGAAACTCCTTGGTTTGGGCAAAAATCATGATTTCGTCATAACTTCTCAAATTTTGCTCGAATCATGAAAAACCAAAAGCCAACATGGTCATACGACCGACTAGCCTCTCACAACAATTTTAAATGTTAGAATACTCTTATTTTAGTATTTACAAAATCAATTGCAACAAAAATCAAGAATTTCAGTCAAGATGAAACTCTTCTGAAAATTCACAATGTTGCTCGAACGCACATCAGAAAATACTGAAACTCTCAGTACGGAGACATGGACACCACGGCAACACATGCATGTATTCTTGACCGACCAGGGTCATCCCTAGGGATTTCACAATGTCGGTCCCACACGTTATCACAATTTTGACCCAATTTGCCCGATTGCTTATATTGGGTCCAAACAACTTGGGATTTGCTCAATTGACCATCGGCTGGTCCCACACCCCTAAGGGCCAGTTTCTTGCCTTCTTTTCCAGTCCCTCACTCCTCCATAAATTAGATTTTATTACCTAATGCTCAATCGAGCAACTATTTTTCAATGAATGATGAAACTGGCATTTAATCATCATTCTTTGACCAACTGGTCAACTCAGAACCCTGGTGCATGCTGAATTGAGCATTCGGGGATCACATGGACGTCCATAGTCCCATGTGGTCGGTCCCTCCTTCTCTCATGACCTATTTTCAGTAATTCATCAATTAATGGGCAATTGATCAAAAATTAGGGTTTCGAACAAACGCTCCATGAAATCATCACTCTGAGCAAGTTCAAACACTAAATAAATTTATGTTGATCCACACGGATTAATTATATAATATTCTGTAATCTACCAATAATTTTAATTAATATTTTATTAGGTAGTGTCACCAATAAATAAATAATTCGTTGAATTGAGCAATACTTGCTATTAAAAAATAATTATCAATCCAAGTATCAATAAAAACAAAATAGCTGCTATTTTCCTATTAAAAAAAGCAATACTTGCTTAGTTGCTTGAATATCGATCCAATTACCAATTATCAATATTCAGTAACTTATCAGTAATTCGTCGAATTGAGCAATACTTGCTCAATTGCTTGAATATTCGTCGAATCGAGCAATACTTGCTCAGATGCTCGAATATTGATCCAACTATCAATATCCAGTAATTTATCAATAATTCGTCAAATCGAGCAAAACTTGCTCAGTTGCTTTAATAATCCACATATATTCAGTAACTCATCAATATTCAACAACTTGTCGAATTTACAATATTTGCCCAGACGAGAAACATTAATATTCATGAATCCCTGAGCATTCATCAATCATGCTCGATTTAACAAAATCTAGACTTATTTTCTAATCAGTCAAAAATCGACTAACTAAATACACGTATATCATGCAGACTCCACAATTCGTAAGACATCAATCACGTCACAAATAGGGGGATATCAATTAGGGTTTTGGCCAGGAGGCCTATGGCACGTGGATTCATCCACGATGAGAATGTGAGTAAGTCGTGCAACGGTTGAAGGAGTTAGCAAAG
Source organism: Papaver bracteatum (assembly GCA_023529315.1). Classification (NCBI taxonomy): domain Eukaryota; kingdom Viridiplantae; phylum Streptophyta; class Magnoliopsida; order Ranunculales; family Papaveraceae; genus Papaver; species Papaver bracteatum. Next base: position 709,959 of record JAJJWX010003305.1, on the reverse strand, counting down.
TAGTGGGTGGATGGTTAACCAAGTCTCCACACGACATGGAACTGACTTTACCGCGATCTCCCACTTTCCTACTCTTTCACTCCAGAAACCGTCACACTTATAGGGAACAACGTGTTCACTACTCTGACAATATAAATAAGTGTCTGAATTCATGATTGAGGACATCATTAACAATCGTCCACACAGAATTTATCGAGTAGCTACTCTCAAGAATTCATCAATCTACCAGAACTTATTTGAACTCAACAGTTCATCAATTTTCAGAAACCTTCAGCATATCCACAATCCTTGATCATCATTGATCCCACACACGTCTTAGCTTCCCTCCTACAGATCAACCCATCTCCCTCTTTGCGACCGAATTAACTCTGGAACGGCCATTGACTTGGTTTAGGACAGAGTCTAAGCACTCCCTTTGCAGTGCATCTGTGTGAGGTTAAGTAATTTGCGCGGTTGAGGAGTCTCGACAGCACGCTTGTCTATTCACTTCCCTAAAAACCAGTGAATCATTTTTCCCCATCTATAAGAGGCTCATTATTTTAACCATTTAACTCTAGACTTTTGTTGCAAAATCTCTTTTTGTTTATTAGAAAATACTTCAATATTTCCTCTTGCAGTCACTAAATTATTTAGGAGATGTAAATCCATTGGATTTTTATCAGAAATTAATGCAGTCTGTAATAATTTGTCTTCTACATCTTTTAACTTATTTGATAAATCTCCAAAGACACACCAATTCCATTTTTGTATTTCTTGTTTCATTATCTTTAGTTTCTTCACCAAAACAAAAATGGGATAACCTAGGATATGAACCTTCCAAAATTCCTGTATTTGATGATAAAAATCAGGATGACTCATCCATACTTTCAATGCTTTGAATGGGACATTTTTTGGTTTTGGAATTTCAGCATTTGCACCATACAAAGCTCCATGGTCTGATATTCCCCTGACTCCAACTTTATATCCCCACTAGGATATAATTCCAACCATTTCTCATTGAAAACTGCTATATCCAAATTGCACACAATTCTCTTTTTTCCTGCTTTATTGTTACACCATGAAAATTCTAATCATGTTTTTGGTGCTTGAATGAGACCACAATTATTCAAATAATCTTTAAACTCCATCATTGATATTTTTAAAGGTGTTAAGCCTCCCACTTTCTCATCCATATTCATTACAGTGTTGAAATCCCCAATCACAATCCAAGGCTTATTCAGATTGTTTAATACCACCAAACCTTTCCACAACCCTTTCCTATTAATTGTTAATATAGAAGCATGAACTCCAGTAATAAGAACTTCACCCACTTTCACTATTATTTCTTGTTTGGTATTTGAAATTATTGAAGGAGAATTTATTGAAGCACTCCACAGAATACAAATGTTACCTTTATTTTCTTCAAAAGAATTATCAATGAGTTGAAAATGCATTCCTGACAGCTTTAATTTTTTTATAAATTCAGTAGTAGCCCAGACTTTTGGTTCAACTAAATTAACTAAAGAATGATAAAAAAAATTTTTACTATACTTCTTAACTTGTCTTTGGCATTTGCTCTCCTCAGGCCTTTGACATTTCAGTATAAGATTTTCATTTGGAAAAAGTAGGTTGAAAAGGATTGGTACTTCTCTTACCTTGTCCATTTTTACTCACATTTGCATTCAAATATGAAGCCTGATTTCTTGTTGTCACATTGGTCTTTTTACCTGCTTTTGTCTTGACTTGAGTAAACTCTTCATTATCCTTTGAACTTGAAGCATTTGTGGTATCAATGGTAGGGTGAAGTGAAATTGAATCAGTATGTTTTACTGGTGAACCAATATGAGGCTGTATATTTACCACATTATTTAGAGGTGGAGCACTGGAGCACATTGTAATAATCTTGTCCACAGAAAGTATTGGAAAGTCTTCATGTGAATTAAGGGATCCCCTAAATTCCTCGGATTTTTCTTGTAATATATGAAATCTCCTAGAGGAAGCTTCACATGTATGTTAAATAGGAGGAATTATTACATCAATCATTTCATTATCACTCAGTATATGGTCTTCAATATGTTCAATTATATGTTCAGACTCTTTTTCAGCTGTAATAAAACAAATATCAAAACCTCTGGAAGCTGTTTGTTGAATTGGTTTTTGTGTCCATTGCTTTTTTGGGTTTTCCACTAAAACTTCTTGAATAGTTTCAGAATGATTCTTTTCAGTTCTTTTAGCTCTGCATTCAGCTGTTAAATGACCTACGATTGTACAGTGGCGACAAAATTTTGGCATCTTTGAGATTTGTATAGCCTGTTTAAATTTCCCATACTTAGATTCAACAATAACTTTACTGGGAATATACTTTGCAAAAATCAACTTCAACTAAGACACCGACATAATAACCAATTTCTCTTTTTAACGTGGTTTCATGCACTTTGATTGCTCTTCCCAATTTACTACCCATCTGAAGAAGAATACTTTGCTTCCAGTACTCTATACTCAAACCTGGAAAAGAAATCCATACAAAATCTGAAGAAGTTTTTTGTGTCTCTGGATTAAAATTAGGTTATCATGCCCTGAGCTTCAAAGTTTGAGATTCAATCATCCAAAGTCCTTTCCAAATAAGGTTTCTATCAGCTTCATTATCTAATTTGATGATAAAAAATCCTTTACCCAAAGGTATTAATTGCAAAGTACCTTTAATAGCCCATTGTTTTTTTAATGAAGTAGCCGCAACTCCATCTTCCTCTTAACAAAATCAAGTCTCCCAATCAATCTAAATCTCCATTCATTTAAGCTTTCTTCAATAACATCATCCGGAATAAACAGATATGGAGGATCCTCAGGATTAATTAATGGAGAACCAAATTTCGAACTCAAATTTTTTGTATTGGATCGAAAAACAAATCCATTTGATATTGGGTTTTTGTTAACTTCAGACATGATTTATAGTATCTAAGTACTAGAATTAACAAAGTAATTGACACCAATCATCAGATTTGAAGAAAAAAACACCTGAATTGGGAAGAAAATCGATACGATTACCAAAAATTCAACGAATTTAATGAACGAGTCGCTCGCCGATTTCGTCACCGATTCGCAGAGCTAAACGAGTTTTTGTCCACCTTTATTCTCACCAATTAAGTAATCACTTGAGATTGTATGATCCATTTCTTCCTCAATCTCATAGTACAATATTTGGGTGCTATCGTGGTAAATTGCTCTTTCTCATCGCGATTTATTTAAGGTTTATATCTTTCTTTGTATTTTTTTCATGTTATGATGTACTTGTTTCTCTTTAAGACCATCATGTAAACATTTCTTGTGAAATGAAATTAATAATAGGATATGGGTTATTGCATTTATGACTCAATGCAGCCCAAAAAATCCCAGCTAGGTATAGCCCAGCAGATGACAGCTTTTGAACGTACATATGTGGTTGCCCACCACCAATTACCAACCACTTAGGCCACTCCAGTGCTATCAAATCAATAAAACAAATACGATTGATTTAGGTTCCTTAACTTGCTCGTCGTGCTCTCCACTCTCCACTCATTCAGTGTTAAGTAAAGAAGGAAAATCTTCTGTTAATTAAAGTTTAAAAGCTCACAATACAGTAGGTTTTGTCTGCATCACTTGGTAGAATGGAATGGATAGTTTATGTAAAGGTATGGAAAGTGAGTTCTGGCCATCGTTATTTATACAGGCTTTAAACCCCAGAAGAAAAAAAAGTACATTGCATTCCCACATTGTAACAGACGTGAAGATGTATGCTATTATTTTGTTCATTTTAGTTTTTTCTAATTAGAAATTTCAGTTAAATTTGTGGTCATATTCCTTTTTTCAAATCTTAATAAAAAAGTAATTTAATACTTTTTTTAAAGATTTTTTTTTTTCATTTCTATAAAGCCAATATTTTTTATTTGCTAAAACAAAATTATTTTCTCCTTTTTTGTCCTAGCAAAATTGGTTGGTCTCCAAATTTTTTAAAGCTAATTTCATGTAGGAATTTTTATTTTTAAAACTGAAGAATTAAGCGGTAAATTACTTACACCATAGCCTTTATATATATTTTTTTTATTACTCATATAAAATTTTGATGGTAGCCTAACAACAATTTTAATTTCTGATTGGTAACCGTTAAGAAAGTTTTGATTGATAGCCCAACACCTTTTTTAAAACTAATTTTTTTAATTTTTGATTGATTGGTAAAATATTTTAAGATTCTTTACCCGCATTTAACATTTGCGGTAACGTATAAACAACCAAAAATAACAAACTTTAAAAAACTTTAAAAAATTCTAAAAAAATCACGAGAAAACGATAATAATGGTCGTTATAAAGTGAATATTCTCCTAAACATTAGTTGTTTTTTTTATCATCGTTATCGTAACTGTTTTCTTGAAAAATAATACATACTGCCACTTATTAAACTTTTTTTTTTTTTTTTTTTTTTAAGGAATGAGGAGCATGAATACCCCAAATTTCATTGAGAATAAGATATAATTACATAATATTCAATTACACCCATAAATCGAAATACATGATTAATACAATAATCTTGAACAGAAATAAATCCCAAAAAAAATTCTGTACTGAATGTATGTAAACCGACAGGAGAATTGAAATCTTCTAATGGTTTATCACCATTTTGTTGGATACTCTCTGAGAACATAAGATGCTTCCATAAGAGAAGTAACATGCCCAAATTCTTCATCGAATTCTGTAATCTTTGATCATCACGTCCATAGATGGTTGAATGAAAGATTGAATGAAACCGAAAGTCCTCCAGGAGGTATGAGAAACCGTAATGGCACAAACTTTCCATACGTTATCAGAAATAAAAAACTATTTACAATACTAATTGCTATAATGCAATTTGGTTCGGCGTTCCACGCTGTACTGTTCAGCGTTTCGCTGCTAGATTCGTCATCCCATAAGACTTAAAAGGTTGCCCAGGCTGACGTGGATGGACAATCTAGCAGCTAGATATCTAGCCCATAAGACTTAACCTAAGAAGATAACTGTTTATGTTTTAAGAGATAAAGTTGCAGAGTAAAATAAGGGGAGAGAATTTTTTTGTTTCGACCCAAGTATTAACAGTTCATGACAAAAAAAATAGGGCTTATCCTAATTTTTTCTTAAACCAAAGGCTACACGATGGAGCCGATCCTTCCAAACAAATTAGTGTGGCTGGAAAGCGCCAAATATGGGAGGACCAATGGCAGGACTGAAGGTGGTTCTAATCTCCCCAAAAATTTTAAAATTCCTAATTAGTCATTAATTTCAATTACATTTTATGTTTAAATATTTTTGAAGTTTAATCTGTTAATTTTTTAAAATTTTAGAGTTTGTTCCCCGATTCCACCCAGCTTATGAACATTGTTTACCACCACCCTCTAATAGTATTATATCGGGTTTCGCCACTTGGGATAACCACCTCATCCAGCAGCAATGCTACATTCACCGGGTGATGAATCCCGTGAATATCACCGCAAGACACAACAAAAACAATGGGACCCATAACCCATCCCCTACAAGCTCCAGTGGGTCTCAGGGGCCATGAGGTGCGGTGATATTCACGGTGAAAACCGCGGTCAACGTAGCATCACTGCTCATCCAGAAGCCTGGACCGAACTCCTCCGTGGTCTCCTTTGTCAAATAAAAATTCAAGGCGATAAACGCTTCACGTCTGGAGTTTTGGGTTTATCTTTCAACTTTCTTTCTAGAATTATTGAGAGATATTTTGGCTTTGGGTCCCAACTTTATGACCAGTGTTATATTAGGGTCCCAAATTTTTTTAAATTAGAGTTTGGGTCCCAGGAATTGGGTTGACCGTCTTAACCGTTAAGAAAATTGGTTAAGTTAGGAAATGACCAATTAAAGATTGGGTTTTCACTTATTTACTAACTTTACCATTCTAGTTTCCGTTAGACACATGTATGGTTAAGAATTACCCATAAACGAACGACTTAGATCGAAAACTCCTGAATAAGTTCTTCTCGGTTGGAATTAATTCAAATTTGAAGTTCTCTGTACAAATATGGTGATGGAAAAATCTTGAGAAATGAATTTGAAATTTGTTCTTCTCTGATGGAGGAGGGTTTAAATGAAGGTTTTAGGACTTTGAGTGGAGATATATATGGAATTTGAAGATCATGAAGAGAACCCACGTTTGGGATTTAAAGATGTTACGAGTTCATGGATCATGCTAAATGGAAGTTTTGAAATCATCTTAATGTGGATTTAAAATTAAAATTATTTGATCATTAATGTACCTCAATTGTTCGATAAAAAATTACCGGAGATACCTCTTCGGGATGCTTGTGTTGGGTGCAATAATCAAAATAAGGAAAAAATCAAATAAGAAAAAGTTATTGATACTTAGCTCCTTTATAATGGAAGTGGTCGATTTGACGAAACGACGAGCTATCCAGATCTCCGCAATAGCAACAAGGAAAAACTTTGGAAAAACAGAGTGAGTCACATGTCAACACGCTGTCCTTAAGATATTAACGCCCGTCTACACTCAAGAGTGATGTTATAGCCCTCACATGACGAATATCTCCAGGATAAAACACCTTGCTACACCTACTACTAGCATATGTAGTAGATGCTCAACTTGAGCTTGGAAACTCCAAAAAACTCCGAAACAAAACCTTAAGAAAAAACGCGAACGCTTAAGAAAATAATATAAGAATATTTTCCCTCGGGGGTCCCTATAAAATATAAAGAAACCCATTTTCCATAGATTTTACACAAGTAGTGAATTTGTTTATATAATTGACATATACAACTTCAGAAGAGCAACTCCCCGATGTGGGACTAAAAATCTTATATAGTCTCTTAAAACAACTAAAAAGTGGAAACTCCACAGTGTGGGACTAATAAGTTTTTCATTCATAAAAGAAAACAATAAATTATAATTTTTATTAAAACTTTAAAAATCATGTTTTATTAATCGTTTTCCAACAATCCCCCACATGAATTAAAACTCAATAAAACACGAAAACACAGATAGATCTTGGTAAATCAACAACCAAATCTCACGACCCGAACTGACTGAACAGACAGACAGATCGTGCATGTTGAAGTCATACTAGCCATTCCAACGTCATCTCCCTCACACAACAGTGTGTTGACCCCAGGGTCATACTATGGATTGCAAAAATCATATAGTATAGAGAGCTTTCATCTTTAGTTCCTCACAAGTGAGACTAAAGGTTCCTTTCACCAAAGTGAAAAAGCATAGTGAACCTTAGGTCCTAAGTTCCAGTAATACCAAAACCATCAAAACGAAAATCACATAAAAAGCGCAGGAAATACCTTTTTAGGCAGAGGTGTCCATGAGGTCTTGAACCTTTGCTTAGTGAGATATTACCAGAATTACTTGTTAGAGATAGTGAACTATGTCTTGAAATGCTAGCGTTTGATGTAAATCGTGATAACGACCATGGATGATATCTCCAAGGTTGTTGCCAAGCTCGTGCCGTTTTGACCAATTTGGCTCTGGATATATCATGTTTCTCAGAATGCTCTAGAGAATCAAAGCTCATATTCTCATAGGAAGCGGTCCCACTTCCTCATTCAGATAGGTGAGTTTCCATAAAGAGTGTTACTGCTACACCCCACTTCAATCTTAAATTGAAACTATAGAACTCATTAAGACTTCTTAAAAGTCATCCTTCACATGCAGTCACACTATCATGTCTACACCATAGGGAAAGGACAGAGAATAAAATTCTCTAATAGTATTTACCTTTACCCACCACAAATTAGTTTTCTCATTCGAAACCTTGATCTTGGGATCTCCAGTCAGCAAGGTTGAGTATCCTTCATGGAAAGTTTAATTTATGAGCTTAAGCCCAATCCCCATCGATGCATTTCTAACTATCTCTTTGGATAAACCTTTCGTCAAAGGTTGCGCGATATTCTCTTTGGACTTTATCCAATCAATGGAAATAATGCCGATTGAGATTAGTTAGTTTTAGCTTTAAATATTATAGCTTGGCTAACAAATGTATAGATTTAGCTGGCACAGGCCTATGCCATAGAGGAATGTCTTCTAAAAAGCATCTTAGGCACTCGGACCGCTCTCGTGCTTTATCTAAAGCAATACTCTCAGATTCCATAATGAATTGAGCAATATATGTGTGTTTGGAAATCTTCCAAAAACAAACCCTCCTGCTAGAGTGAAAACATATTCACTCGTAGACTTAGACTCCTCTGATTCAACTATCCAATTTGCATCACAAAGTCCCATAAGGACATCAAGATACCTTTCTGTTTATAGGTAAAAATCATTTCTGCCGATTTCGGTAAATTCGGTAGGTGAGTGAGAAACTGGTTAAAACCCTAAACAAATGTGTTGCACGTTGAGCACTTTTTAGGTTTGAGAGATCAATTTATACAAGTCCGGCCTAAACCAAGAAATGACCGTTCCAGACTTGCTTCGGTCACAAAGTGGAATAGAAGGGTTGATTTGGGGAGGGAAGCGAAGAAAGGTGTTGAGACTAGAATAGTTTTGGAAAGGTAGTGTCTCGACTTGTATCAGAAAAGTGGAAGCTTAGGAAGCTTGCAAGAGATGGAAGATTTTTGGGAGAGCTTGCAAAGTTGCCTTTCTGAGAGTGTTGTATTTCTCCTGACCGAGACTTGTTGTCTAGTGGAAATAGGTAAGATCTATTAATACAAGTCGAGATTGAAACGTACCCTGGTCTCATTAAAGAAAAGAGTAAAGGGTGAAATAACGGGAGGAGGTGGTAACCGCATGGTGTTTATGGGTGAAAACGTTTTCACCATTATTTCCTCATTTATTTGACCGCCTAATTCCTATTCACGCTTTCTTAATGCGAGCGTAGTGTACGCTGCACGCTGTGACCGCCAAACCAAGACCCTTGAAAGCATTCCCCAGTTTGTGTTGATGTCTAGAGTGTTGGTTGCACCTTGAGTGCAAGTGGAAATGCTAGGCTGCAAATGGCATGTGCGAAATTCCTTGGATGCAGGTTGCACCTTGAGCGCAAGTGGCTATGTCATGCTACAAGTGGAGCGTGTGGCATGTGCCAATAGCATGCACGGCCAAGTTGGCCCTAGGTTGCGAAGTTATCAAGATTGGTTACTAGCGAGCATGTTGCCATGTGCCAATGGCACGCTCGGCTATGTTGTCCCTAGGTTGCGAGGTTAGCAAGCTAGGCTACCAGCGAGCATGTTGGCATGTGCCAATAGCATGTGTGGCCAATTTTCCCTAGGTTGCACGGTTTGCAAGTATAAGCTACTAGTGAGCATGTTGGCATGTGTCAATGCCATGCGTGGCTAATTTGCACTAGGTTGCAAGGCAAGCTAGGCTACAAGCGAGCATGTTAGCATGTGCCAAAGGCATGCGTGGCCAATTTTCCCTAGGTGGAACGGTTTGCAAGCTAGGCTACCAGCGAGCATGTTGGCATGTGCCAATGGCATGCGTGGATAATTTTCTCTAGGTTGCACGGTTTGCAAGCATAGGCTACCAGCGAGCATGTTGGCATGTGCCAATGGCATGCATGGCCAATTTGCCCTAGGTTGCACAGTTTGCAAGCTAGGCTACCAGTGCCACTTTTAGTATATGTCAATGGCATGTGGCGCCGCTGGTAGCAGGTGGTCTTGGAAGGAAAGCGCTTGCGGTTTAGGGTTTGACACGCCGAAACCTTAATTAGCGTCCTTTAGTAGAATCGTCGTAGAATCCGCATACGGACTCGAAGTTTGACGATCCACCCATCCATCTGACCGGAAAAGAATTTCCTATACCCAATCACGGGAATATTTTGGTTTCGAGGCCATTTAGGATGTGAAAACGGCTCGTTAGTGATAATCAGGAAGGATTCAGGAAGGGGCGGTAGTATAGCAGGTTTGCAAGAGTTTCTTGGCATGTGGCAGCTTGGCCCTTGGTTGCACGACTTGGAAAGTTGGGAAGCGCCACTTTTGGCATACCGCAGCTAGCTTGTTTAGGTGCGTGACCAAACTAGGGTTTTGGGCCAAAGGCCATGAGGATACCTTAGACGGCCAGGATTTGCTCCTAGGATTGAAGGGAACCCGTTGATTGTTGCACGCCTTTATTTTGGTAGCCGCAAGGGGAAGGCCAGTATGATGGCAGGGCTAGGGCCAAGGTAAGGGTGTTTGGCCTATCGTGGTGTGACTAGCATAGCTAGGGCCCAGGCAGAGGGCGTTTGTCATGGCGCGGCTAGCTTGGGATAGGTGTGGATGGCATGATTTGCCATTGGACGGAGGTGCGGCTAGCATGGTTGGCATGCTTTGGCACAGTTAGTGTGGCTGGCATGATTTTCCATTGGCACAGAGGTGCGTCTAGCATGGTTGGCATGCTTTGGCGCGTTTGGTGTGGCTAGCATGATTTGCCATTGACACATAGGAGCGGCTAGCATGGTTGGCATGCTTTGGCGCAGTTGGTGTGGTTGGCATGATTTTCCATTGGCACGGAGGTGCGGCTAGCATGGTTGGTATGCTTTGGCGTGGTTGGTGTGGATGACATGATTTTCCATTGGAATAGAGGTGCGACTAGCATAGCTAGGGCCAAGGCAGAGTGTGTTTGGCATGGCATGGCTAGCTTGGGCTAGGTGTGGCTGGCATGATTTGCCATTGGTACGGAGGTGTAGCTAGCATGGTTGGCATGCTTTGGCGCGGTTGGTGTGGCTGGCATTATTTTCCATTAGCACAGAGGGGACTTAGGGTTTTGCTCGTTGCAACCCTAATTTGAAAAATATCCCCCATTAATTACTGACTACATGTATTAAATGTTCTAATAAATGTGTCACTGGTGACATTAGGTTATTCGGGGTTTTATAATTTTACCCTTTGTCTAAAAACCACCATCAACATTAAGTCCCCTGCTTAGCTCGGAACAGGAGCCTTGTTGCGAGGAATGCATATGATGGTGACAAACTATCAACAGTAAATCGTATAGGGAATTGAGGAGGCTTGTCTGAACTTTTTATAGATAGGATTTGGGATCCTTGCCTCTGGCAATTTTGCACAAATCGGGAGGCTGTCACAATTGGGAAGCTGGGCGTCCTTGGGAAACTGGGAAGCTAGGCGGCATTAGGAAACGAGAAGCTGGGTGTCCTTGGGAGTTGACGCAAGTTGCATGCTAGCTTGGTGGGTCCGGCTTAAGCAGAGAAGCTGGTGCAAGTTGGGAGACTGACTAGGATTGGGAAGCTTGCACGTTGGGAAGATGTCCAGGATTGGGAAGCTTGCACATATTAGGAAGATGGCCAGGATTGGGAAGCTTGCATGTATTGTGAAGATGGTGCCGGTTGGGAAGATGATGCTGGTTGGGAAGATGGCGCGGATTGGGAAGCTCTTGCAACGGAGACGCTTGCGGTTTAGGGTTTGACACGCCGAAACCCTAATTGGCGCCCTTCACTAAAGTTGTTGTAGAATCCTCGTTTGGAGTCGGATTTTCGATGTCCGCATATGTATCTTCAAACCTAGGAAATTTCCAAGTTTTAGCAAAGAATCTTTTTGAATTTGAGCATGTTTAGGGGATGAAAAACGCTAAACAGTAAACTTCCAGGAGGTTTTCAGAACTTTTCCAGGTTGCGTGTTGTCTGATGTTCTGGTCACCTCTCCTTGATCGTTCATCCGATTTCCATGAAATTTTGATATGTTGTAGGTAACTTCCATGCGAAGAGAATGGTACGTAAACCAACACTAGATTCCTCACGAATTTCTCCCAGTTTGTAATTGAACACATGGCAGTGTAAATTTCCCTCAGCTGAGTTTGTTTGGAAAACGTGTTTCATGACTTCGGTATTTCTTGCACATGTTGTAGAAGCATAATAAGGAACTTGAATGATGTTAGTTCACTTAATTTCTTAATTTTATGATCGTACTGATTTTCCACGCTTGATCTATCCTAATCCCATGTAATCTTCGTATTAGGTGCTTAACAACGAAGTTGGGAATCATGGGTCCACTAGTACGAGCAACCCTAGAGTTGTTGACGATGAACCACTTGCACCTCCAAGTTATGAAATATTGATTGCCAATGCAGTGGAAGTGGCGGAAATCCCAATTGAGCCTCAGATGGTGGAACCCGAATCGAGAATAGTAGAAACTGCTTCGTCGGAGGTTGCCCCCATGCGCAGCCTACTCTCATTACATCTCATTGAATTCCTCGTCCACAGGATTCGACATGATCCCATCGTACTCTTCTGGATGTGACAGTGGGATGCTCAGAAATTATTTAATAAAATATTATGATAGTGCAGGCTTGGGACCCTCCATGACCCCGTAAAGTGTTGAAAGTGTCTTCTATAAAGAGATATGATGATATTCTTGCGATGTACCCTTGAAGAGTAGATGACCTTGTTGTGAGTGCGGATTTTTGGTTGACTATGTCTTCTGAGCTTTGACAGTGAAGGGATTTCGTGTATATCCTCAGTCCTCAAGCATGGTTTGCATGTCTCCATCTTTGTAGCAATTGTTGTTGTGGTGAGGCTCTGGTTGGTATCAACGAGTGAGCGACAACAGTTCCTGGTAGGAGATGTAATCGAAAGAGACTATATTATCGTGGTAACAAAGTAAGTTGGCTGGAATTGTATGGCATTCCGTGGAAGTAAAAATATTGGCTGGATGTGACTATGATCCTTGACATGAAGAAACGGCGTTGAAGTGGCTTCGGCTCTTGGTAAGGATGTTGAAACTTAGAAACCTAAATGTTAAAGTTTTGGCTTCGGACCCTGGAGTAGCTTATGAAGAGAATGCTGAAGCGGAGCGGTTGCGTTAATTAGTGTGTTGTCAAACTGGACATCCTTCAAGCGAACAGTGGTTAGGAATCCCTGGTTCGTGCTTTAATTTGGGAGAGGCTTCTCTGGTTGGAAACAAATGCTTCCCTAATGCAGTGTGGTTGAGGGATGCAGATATGTCTTAACGTTGTGCCTTGGGGAAATATAGAATCTCACATAAATGTTTCATCATGGACCGCACAGTTTTGTGGGCGAAGTCCCTAGAAATCATACGTCTCTTGACAGGAAGAGAGTCTTCGTGAACCCAGGGGTTTGATGATTTGCTTCGATTTTGGAGAAGTCGTTCCTGATCTTTACATGTGATGAAATTGGATTGCTGCTTCCCTACGGGGCGTTCAAGTGCAACGGTAGAAGGATGCAGGATGCCAGCGCTGGGAAGATGCAAACTAAAAGTGCAAGTGTGACGCAAGCTGTCAGTGCTGGAAAAGATGCAAGCTGCCAGCGCTGGAAAGGATGCAAGCTGTCGGTGCTGGAAGAAGCAAGTTTCCGGTGCTAACCATTGAGCAGAGAAGATAGCACTGGAGAGACACTATTTGTTGGTGCTGACCAGGGTATGGTATTGTGGCCGGTCATGTACATACTGCATGTGTGCCTGACATGTGCGTCTGGCATGTGCATCCGGTAAGCGCGTCTGGTAAGTGTGTCTGGCAAGCGCGTCTGGTGTTGTTTTGGACGCGGACTGTTGGAACAGGAACTTTGGCTATCAAGTTGTAATGATAGCGCGTGAGGCTTCTTTATGTGGGACGGTAGAATCGATACCTGGAAGGCGTGTAGGGTAGATCATGGAATGCTGGTGTTAGCGGTAGTGTGGTAGCAACAAAGTGGGCAAGCATATTCTGACTATGCACTCCAGCGTTCCTCTTTCAGTTTGTTCTCCTTTTTTTTTATTGGTGCAAACCTTAGCCATAGGTATGCCTTCCATAAATCTGTAGGAATATAGTTCCTCTCTTCGAATATTACTGTAGTAGCGTCAGCTACTTCTTGAAAACTGGTAAACGTTATGATGCAAAGTCGGTACGCATGGTGAGGCAACAAAGAGTTGGAGCTGAAATATGTGGTCCTCCAAATGACGAATGACGTCTTCTTCGAGAAAAGTAAACCAATGTTGAATGGTTTCCTTTGCACTTCTGTCTTCTGAAATTCTTCTGTGTTTTTTTTTTTGAAAGGCAAATAAAACACCTGCCTTATGGTTTTGATTTTCTGGATTTATGGGTTGATAGAAAAGTCTTACCTATGAGGTTATTATTCGGGATGAACCGTTTTTGGATATGGAAGATATGAAAAGATGAATATGTGGTTCCTCTTTTTTTTTTTTTTAGGGATGATGCCGCTTTTTGGTTATGATTGTAAGTGATACGAACATCCCAGGGAAGATATGGAATCGTGAACATTGTGTGTTGGTAGATGACATGGGATAGGACATAACATGGCTATTGGTTTTATCATTCCCGTGAAAACTTGAAATGGTAAACCATATATATTCTGTCTAGGAAAGACTTACTTGGTTTCCCGGATCTCCTGATGATAAGGGATCCTCGTTTTGCGGAAAGCACCACTGTGATTGTGGAAAGTCCTCGGCCGTTTTAAGTTACTTGATGACTGGACCGTTTGCTTACGATTTCTGTGAAGTCCCCAACCATTTCAAGTAGCTTCACGACTGGTAACCATGATGTTTTTCGGTTCTTGTGAAGTCCCCAGCCATTTCATGTAGTTTCACGACTGGTAACCAAGTTGTCTGGTAGTCGAGTTGTAGATCCCCAAATAGATTGCTTGCTTCTGCCGTCCTGATACATGGATCGAAGTATGAGATCGATTTCTGAAAGCTGATATGTAACCGAAGATCAATCCTCCCGTCGTGGTCGCCAATTGTTTATAGGTAAAAATCGTTTCTGCCGATTTCGGTAAATTCGGTAGATGAGTGAGAAACTGGTTTAAACCCTAAACAAATGTGCTGCACGTTGAGCACTTTTTAGGTTCGAGATATCAATCTGTATAAGTCCGGCCTAAACCAAGAAATGGTCGTTTTAGACTTGCTTCGGTCACAAAGTGGAGGAGAAGGGTTGATTTGGGGAGGGAAGCGAAGAAAGGTGTTGAGACCAGAATAGTTCTGGAAAGGTAGTGTCTCGACTTGTATCAGAAAAGTGGAAGCTTAGGAAGATTGCAAGAGATGGAAGATTTTTGGGAGAGCTTGCAAAGTTGCCTTTCTGAGAGTGTTGTATTTCTCCTGACCGAGACTTGTTGTCTAGTGGAAATAGGTAAGATCTATTAATACAAGTCGAGATTGAAACATACCCTGGTCTCATTAAGGAAAAGAGTAAAGGGTGAAATAACGGGAGGAGGTGGTAACCGCATGGTGTTTATGGGTGAAAACGTTTTCACCATTATTTCCTCATTTATTTGACCGCCTTATTCATATTCACGCTTTCTTAATGCGAGCGTAGTGTACGCTGCACGCTATGACCGCCAAACCAAGACCCTTGAAAGCATCCCCCAGTTTGTGTTGATGTCTCGAGTGTTGGTTGCACCTTGAGTGCAAGTGGCAATGCTAGGGTGCAAATGGCATGTGCGGAATGCCTTGGTTGCAGGTTGCACCTTGAGCGCAAGTGGGGATGCCAGGCTGCAAGTGGCATGCGTGGCATGTGCCAATGGCACGCACGGCCAAGTTTCCCCTAGGTTGCGAGGTTAGCAAGACAGGATACTAGAGACCATGTTGGCATGTGCCAATGGCACGCTCGGCCAAGTTGTCCCTAGGTTAGCAAGCTAGGCTACCAGCGAGCATGTTGGCATGTGTGGCTAATTTTCCCTAGGTTGCACAGCTTGCAAGTATAGGCTACTAGCGAGCATGTTGGCATGTGCCAATGGCATGCGTGGCCAATTTGCCATAGGTTGCGAGGTTAGCAAGCTAGGCTACCAGCGAGCATGTTGGCATGTGCCAATGGCATGCATGACCAATTTGCCCTAGGTTGCACGGTTTGCAAGCTAGGCTACCAACGAGTATGTTGGCATGTGCCAATGGCATGCGTGGATAATTTGCCTTAGGTTGCACGGTTTGCAAACGAGCATGTTGGCATGTGCTAATGGCATGCGTGGCCAATTTTTCCTAAGTTGCACGGTTTGCAAGCTAGGTTACCAGCGCCACTTTTGGTATGTGCCAATGGCATGTGTGGCGCCGCTGGTAGCAGGTGGTCTTGGAAGGGAAGCGCTTGCGGTTTAGGGTTTGACACGCCGAAACCCTAATTATCTTCCTTTAGTAGAATCGTCGTAGAATCCGCATACAGACTCGGAGTTTGACGATCCTCCCATCCATCTGACCGGAAACGAATTTCCTATACCCGTTCGCGGGAATATTTAGGTTTCGAGACCGTTTAGGATGCGAAAACGGCTCGTTAGTGATAATCAGGAAGGATTCAGGAAGGGGAGGTAGTATAGCAGGTTTGCAAGAGTTTCTTGGCATGTGGCAGCTTGGCCCTTGGGTGCACCGCTCGGCAAGTTGGGAAGCGCCACTTTTGGCATGGCGCGGCTAGCTTGTCTAGGCGCGTGACCAAGCTAAGGTTTTGGTCCAAAGGCCATGAGGAGACCTTAGACGGCCAGGATTTGCTCCTGGGATTGAAGGGCAACCGTTGATTGTTGCACGCCTTCAATTTGGAAGCCGCAAGGGGAAAGCCAGTATGGTGGCAGGGCTAGGGCCAAGGTAAGGGTATTTGTCTTTGCGTGGTGTGACTAGCATAGCTAGGGCCTAGGCAAAGTGTGTTTGGCATGGCGCGGCTAGCTTGGGCTAGGTGTGGATGGCATGATTTGCCATTGGCATGGAGGTGCGGCTAGTATGGTTGGCATGCTTTGGCACAGTTGGTGTGGATGACATGATTTTCCATTGGCACAGAGGTGTGGCTAGCATGGTTGGCATGATTTGGCACGTTTGGTGTGGCTGACATGATTTTCCATTGGCACAGAGGTGCGGCTAGCATGGTTGGCATGATTTGGCGCGGTTGGTGTGGCTGGCATGATTTTCCATTGGCACAGAGGTGTGGCTAGCATGGTTGGCATGCTTTGGCGCGGTTGGTGTGGCTGGCATGATTTGCCATTGGCACAGAGATGCGACTAGCATAGATAGGTCCAAGGCAGAGTGTGTTTGGCATGGCACAGATAGCTTGGGATAGGTGTGGCTGGCATGATTTTTCATTGGCACGGAGGTGCGCCTAGCATGGTTGGCATGCTTTGGCACGGTTGGTGTGGCTGACATGATTTTCCATTGGCACAGAGGTGCGACTAGCATAGCTTGGGCCAAGGCAGAGTGCGTTTGGCATAGCTTGGGCTAGGTGTGGCTGGCATGATTTGCCATTGGCACGGAGGTGCGGCTAGCATGGTTGGCATGCTTTGGCGCGGTTGGTGTGGCTAGCATGATTTTCCATTGGCACAGAGAGGACTTAGGGTTTTGCTCGTTGCAACCCTAATTTGAAAAATACCCTACATTAATTACTGACTACATATGTTAAATTTTCTAATAAATATGTCGCCGGTGACATTAGGTTTTCGGGGTTTTACAATTTTACCCTTTGTCTGAAAACCATCATCAACACTTTCATAAATCAAACAAAAGGTAATAAAGTATTTTAGGTACCATAATATGTTCGCGTGTCGTTACCACAACAAATTAATTAATACTTTACTACCTAATTAACAAGTAATATAGGGTAGTCAAGGTCGATCCCACGAGGAGCAAGAGATTTTAGTTGTAAAATTGTCACATAAAGGGGGGTATTGGTTGTAAAATTTATAAAGCAAAAGAAATAAACAAAGGAATTAAAAGTGTAGATGAGATCAATGAGAGAGAATAGATCAAGGAATCCTTCTTCGCTGCAAAACAATGATTAAAGTTATGTTCTTTTCCACTTGTTATTAGTCATAGATTATCACCAACCGTAGGTATAGTAGCTAGATCAGTGCTAACCCCAAAATCCCTAATTTCACCGGATACGGAAGTTCTCGCCTACCGGATTATATTCACCAAACCACCTAGTAGTAGATCACCCAAGATGTAATTTAGTTAAACGCATTAAGATTCATGAATTTATTAGGTTGATATTAGTAGTTAGACTCTTAGATCAAGGTCCACTTGCTAACGTTGTTTCCACACACAATTGCTCCACGGAATCCCTCCGCAAGGTCTTGTGTTTGCTACCTGTGTAAAGAGTCAAGAAACGATTACTTATCCCCCAACTTTCACTAGCTATAGAATAATTAACAAATCAATTTAGCGTGCACTCTAAACGACCTATCAATCAATCATGAATGCATACACATTCCTATTAGTAAAAACAAACGATAATCATATGAAAAACTTCAAAGTAGAATTGAAACAAAACTCAAACCATATATTAAGAACTAGGAATTCATCCTCAATCAATAAGAAAATTAGCTACTCATAATTTGGAGTTCACACAATAATAATAATTAAAGAAGAAAGAAAAACTTATTGAAAAGATGATGGTTGCTCCTTCCTCCAATCCTTGTGCACTTTGACTCCTTCTCCAAAGTAGATGTGTGTGTAAAAAGTTGTAGAGAACTCCTCTATTTATAGGCTTCAATACTCTCCATATCTTTGTAGGAAAAGATTCCATATTCCATAAGGATACCACTTTCCCAAATTGAGCCATATTCCAAATTCTAGTCCAATTCTCCAAAACTTCCAAGTTTTCGTCCAATTCCCACTTCTAAGTCTTCACACACATGAGAGAAGTCCATCCAAAATTCTGCATTTTTGCTCACCGGAAAACTGGGTTTTTGGCCGGAAATTGGTCGGAATCCGGCGCCGGAAAGTCGCCGCCGATCACCTGAAAATTCTGCCGTCGGGAGAATATTCGATGGAATATTCCGTTGGTCAACCGTTAAGACTAACGGTCAAAATAGTCAAACCGTCAGTCAATCCGTTAGTTGACTAGGTCTGGTCTTGGTTGGCTATCTTATTCTGCCAAGACTATGCACGGCCAAGATGGCCGTGCACTGCAACTGTCACTCAGCCATGATGGCTGAGTACTGCAACTTCTGCCAACAACCATTGCAACTTCCCTGTAACTTCATTCACGGCCAAGATGGCCGTGCTTCACCTGCACACCCAGCCATGATGGCTGGGTTTCAACCTTCCCCCATCATTAATTCTGCAACTTCAGTTCCTTGGCTAACCACCAATCCCCTTTGCAACTCAGCCCCAAACTTAGCCAAACCAGCACCTGCAATCTGCAGAACTTTAGCTCCCATTTTATGCAGTTCAGACCTGCAACATAACACCATTAACCATCCTGCAACTTCATATTCTCCCATGTAATCAAGCTAGCTAGTACCTGCACCTATTTCTTGATTCGAACCGGTTAACAGCACCACCAACTCTTGCAGCTCACCTGAAATCCTTAGTCCATCCCTGCAGTTTCAAGTTCCACCTGCAAATTCCTAGGCATACATCTAATTATTCAACATTTGCAGCACAGTTTTGAGAACCCAATCTTCTGAGTTCTATTTTGAGCTCACTACCATCAACTGCAGCTTCTAAAATCTTCATCTGACCTAGCCATTACATCATCAATTCATCTCCCCCATTCCTGAGTATCACCACTGTCTCTCAATCCATCTTAAATCACCAGAATCAAAACCCTAGCTTCTGAAACTCAAACCACAAACAGAAACCCATCTCTGCTTCATTTTACATCTTCTTTCTGTGACAACCAACAGTGCCATCTACCTTCGATTCAACAGTTCAATCACTGCCACTAACCCATCTTATCAAGTAGCAGAATCACCACCATCAACGTCTCAGAACCCCAATTCGATCAAACCCATCTCTTCTTCCATCTGTGACCCTAACCATTTTCGATCTCCGGCAGTCATGGCTGCTTCTTCTTTTCCATTTCTTTCTGGGACAATGATTGAGATGAGGTGAATTTCGATGCTAGGTTTGGGTATGAAAGTTGGGTCTGGATCCGGGTCTGGTTTACGGATCCGGGTTTGGGCATAGACCATGGGTACAGACCACCCATTTGGATATTTTTATAACAAGCAGTCTTCTTTGGATAAGGGCTATCCATTAGGTTGCCCCTTAACATTAACTAGACTGTCTTTAGTGCTCCTCTGAGAGAGTTGCCCTTTAACCGTGGCTCGTCTCCCGATAGTATTCGCCCTATGAAATGACCTTTTTGCCCTTTTGACTCAAATTGGATGATTTCTCCTTCTTTTCGTCCGTGCGACTCCAGAGTACCTAATATCTCAAAACACACGTAAAATACATAATTTACAAGAAAAATAGCAAAGAAAGCATAAACTCTTAGATAGTAAATTAGGTGTATTCTACACCTATCAAATTCCCCCACACTTAGACTTTGCTAGTCCTCGAGCAAATCAAAACTAAAACTTACAACTCTCAAAGCGTTTCAGCGTCCCAAGCATCCTAAAAGTTATAAGGACATAGAGTTTTTGCATGCTAGTAATAAGAAGTTAGAAATATTAAAGAACATATTCTCATCCTTAAATGTTGAGTGAGAAATAACCACACCATAATGAGAGAACACGTGTTTGAGAAACGATCAATAAGCATTTCGCCTCGACTTCTGCCTCACCAAAAGGGTTTTATGATAATTGCACTCAAAAAGACGGCTTTTTTATGGGTCTCACATGTGTGCAGGTAGGAATGAAGAGAGAATTTCTGCAACACGTTGAATGGTAGGAAGGATAACTTCCGAAATTTTGAAAAACCCACATCTTTTAACATTTTGAAAAACCATTTCTCTAACGATCCCTAAGAAAGGAAATCAACCACTTATATCGAGGATGAGATTACTTACTTACCTTCACATCCGATTGCCAATTATGATAACACCACTCTCACGGAATCCAATAGAAACGTCTTCCGTTCCTTGTTTTCATCTTCTTGGTCTTCGGTTTCAACTATTGGTGATAAACTTTAGCTTTCATAACTCCTTAACAATTTGTAACCTTTTTCCTTAACTCCATGTCGCTTGAAACTTCATTATAGATTTTCCTTCCCCACGGCTTATTCAAAACAAAACAATAATAGATATTTCTCTTGTCTCATATATATATATATTTTTTCTTTCTTTCTTTTTTTTTTTTTTTTTTTTTTTTTTTTTTTTTTTTTTTTTTTTTTTTTTTTTAGACAAGAGAAACACAATACAAATCAAAAGTGAAAAATAAAATAACCATGGCCGTGGAAAAGTACTTTACCGCTTGATTCTTCACAACTTGTATCGTCTCGAAATCATAAACTTCAATAATTCTCACCTTTTGCTTTTCTTCGCTTTTGTAAATAAGTCTTAACACTTGGATATAGAATTACCTCACTGCATTGTAAGTCTTCAACGTGTATGTAAAATCTGCTCATTGTATGTTGCTTTTCTTGAATTTGAAATTTGCTCTTTTTCTTGTTTCATTGTTGCTTGCAAACCTTGAACCTTTTCAACTTTCCTTGTAGATTTTGATTTCGCTCCCTTGCTGTTGATGTGGTGTTTCTATGGACCCGTTGTTGTCGAGAGAGAATGGTGCTAACTGCAAATCGAACTACAAGAAGGTGGCTTTCATCTATAGACGTCACCCTTATGATTGACAAAAATTAGCACTCAAGAGATCAAAATAGTGCTGAAATTGGTGTGAAATTGGGTAGCTCACCATTCTACCCGGAATTAACGTAAGGTGACACACACTCAAAAGAAGCTCTTTAGTAAAGGAAGAATTTTTGGTCGGTGCCTTGGTTGATATGAAAATGGGTAGTCTCCACTAATGATTGATCAGCAACTCTAATAACGCACTTCTCCCTGCACCAAATTTGCATCACCGGCATGATTAAATCCATTATTTAACACTCTAACAAGCAAGAAATCAAACGTAGTTCCCTAACATTTCCAAGTTCACTTATGTCGGTCAGAATTCTCTATGTAATCATACCTAGAAGCATGCTAGTGACTCTAAAATCTCTAAAAGTTGAAAGTTTTAATGCAAAATTCTCTTCTTTTTTTTTTTATACAAAAATATATGCTTAGCCACTCCCCCACACTTAAACCTTACATTGTCCTCAATGTAATTGAATACTCCTAGCAAAGTTAAGGTGGGAAATCTTAACATGATATGAAACAAGAAAAATAAACACACAAAACAAAAAGCAAATAAAAAATAAAAAGCAAAAGGATAAGAGATATAAAACCGGTGGGTTGCCTCCCACTTAGCGCTTGTTTTAAAGTCGACGGCCCGACATAGCTCTTGCAAGATTCATTAGCCCGCATCAATCTCTTCAACGGGAAAACGTGACTCCGCATCACTTGGGTATCTCCTTGTCTCAAAGATATTGAAGTGGATGACTGCACCATCAAACTCCATAGTCAAGTTGCCATTTTGGACATCAATCTTCGTTCTGGCGGTACTCATGAATGGTCTACCCAATAGCAAAGGTGTAGACTTGGAAGAATTCTCATCATCCATATCTAAGACATAGAAATCAGCCGGGAATACAAGCCCATTAACCTGCACCAAGACATTCTCAATAATCCCTTTCGGGTAAACATTAGATCGGTTAGCAAGTTCAAGAACTACCCCGGTCTCCTTAAGAGGACCAAGATTCAAAGAATCATAAATTGAGGACGGCATAACATTAACCGATGCTCCTAAATCTAGCATAGCTCGAGTAAACCGTTTTTTACCAATTGTGCAAGGTATAGTGAAACTACCGGGGTCTTTCAATTTAGGTGGGAGTTTCTTGAGAATGAACGCCGAAGCATTCTCCCCCACACTCATGACTTCATTACCTTGCAACCTTTTCTTTTTCATGCACAACTCCTTCAAGAACTTTGCGCAACGAGGAATTTGACGAAGAGCTTCAATGAGTGGAATATTAACTTGTACTTTCTTAAGGATGTCCCAAATATCCTTGTATTCCAACTCTTTCTTCGACTTAGCAAATCGACTAGGAAACGGGGGTGGAGTAGTGAAAGTAGGAACCGGTTCCTTGGATTGGGCGGTTGGTGTTGAAGTTTCCCTTGGTTCGGCTTCCTCCTTATCTTTGACTACCTCTTCACTAGCTTCTTCATGATGAGTTGGACTCTCCACTTGTCTTCCACTTCTTAAAGTAATCATATTTACACTTTCTCTTGGATTCACCAATGGTTGTGAAGGAAGCTTTGTAGACATTTGACCTTTCATTAAGTTCATATCGGTTGCCAATTGTCCCATTTGAGTTTGTAAATCCTTGATTGCCGAATCGGTCTTTTGTTGATGTTGTTGTATCATAGAAGTGAGACCTTGCATGGTTTGCATTATCACATTCAACTTGTCATTATTTGAAGAATCTTGCTCCTTGACTTGTTGTGGTTGGAATTGTTGTTGTGGTTGAAAGCGTGATTGTTGGAAACCGCCTTGTTGCTCATAAGGATTAGGGGCCGCCGCTTGCTTGTTTGCATAGCTAAAGTTGGGATGATCCTTCCAACCGGGATTGTAAGTATTGGAGTATGGATCGTACCTTGGCCTTTGAGTTGGATATAAAGCATTTACTTGTTCGGTTTCATCATCCGGAATAATTACCGCGGCCAACCGTTGCACTACCCTCTCTATGTTGTTTAACCGTTGATCGGATTGTGGAGACGAGTCACTAACTTCATGCACCAACTTAACCGTTGAATCACCTCTTGCATAGAATTGTTGCGAGTTTGCCGCCATACTTTCAATCAACTCGGTAGCTTCGGCCACCGTCTTGTTCACTAGTGCACCACCACCGGCGGCGTCAAGAAGATATCTATCATTGGTTTGAAGACCCTCATAGAAGTATTGGATTATCATGGCGTCACTAAATTGATGGTGTGGACAACTTGCCACCAATCTCTTGTATCGATCCCAACATTCATATAATGACTCTCCCACATGTTGCTTGATCCCACAAATCTCTTTGCGAATTTGAGTAGCCTTTGATGCGGGAAAATATCTCTCGAGGAAAATTTTATTCATCCCATTCCATGTTGTGATACTTCCGGAAGGCAAATAGTATAACCATTCCTTAGCATTGCCCGCCAAAGAAAACGGAAAAGCTTTCAACATTGCTCCATCCGCATTAGTATTTGGTGGAAGCATAGCCATGACTAAGGTATTGAAGTCCATAAGATGTTTGTTTGGGTCCTCATTCACCATGCCATGAAACTTTGGTAATTCTCTAATCAACCCCGTCTTGATCTCGAAAGTTGAGTTAGTTTGGATACACCATTGTTGTGTATCGAGCTTGTGAGAAGCTAGGTCCTTGAGTGTACGATCACCCATTGCCTCTTCTTCAATGTCCGAATCTGCGAATTCACTTGATGTAGAACGAGGAAGCGGAGTGTTAACCGCTCGAATGAAATCCTTTAGTTGAGTGCCGGATCGAAGATGTATTCCACTTGGAATCGGTCTTCCCCCTTGAAGCATTCACCAAAGATATAGTACCTACAGCAAGGTTCACCAAACTAAGTTAGATACGGTATAGAATCTAACAAAGCAAGAATAAAGCAAAAAGAACTAAAATCGCCCGTTGCTCCCCGGCAACGGCGCCAAAATTTGTTCGCGTGTCGTTACCACAACAAATTAATTAATACTTTACTACCTAATTAACAAGTAATATAGGGTATTCAAGGTCGATCCCACGAGGAGCAAGAGATTTTAGTTGTAAAATTGTCACAAAAAGGGGGGTATTGGTTGTAAAATTTATAAAGCAAAAGAAATAAACAAAGGAATTAAAAGTGTAGATGAGATCAATGAGAGAGAATAGATCAAGGAATCCTTCTTCGCTGCAAAACAATGATTAAATTTATGTTCTTTTCCACTTGTTATTAGTCATAGATTATCACCAACCGTAGGTATAGCAGCTAGATCAGTGCTAACCCCAAAATCCCTAATTTCACCGGATACGGAAGTTCTCGCCTACCGGATTATATTCACCAAACCACCTAGTAGTAGATCACCCAAGATTTAATTTAGTTAAACGCATTAAGATTCATGAATTTATTAGGTTGATATTAGTAGTTAGACTCTTAGATCAAGGTCCACTTGCTAACGTTGTTTCCACACACAATTGCTCCACGGAATCCCTCCGCAAGGTCTTGTGTTTGCTACCTGTGTAAAGAGTCAAGAAACGATTACTTATCCCCCAACTTTCACTAGCTATAGAATAATTTACAAATCAATTTAGCGTGCACTCTAAACGACCTATCAATCAATCATGAATGCATACACATTCCTATTAGTAAAAACAAACGATAATCATATGAAAAACTTCAAAGTAGAATTGAAACAAAACTCAAACCATATATTAAGAACTAGGAATTCATCCTCAATCAATAAGAAAATTAGCTACTCATAATTTGGAGTTCACACAATAATAATAATTAAAGAAGAAAGAAAAACTTATTGAAAAGATGATGGTTGCTCCTTCCTCCAATCCTTGTGCACTTTGACTCCTTCTCCAAAGTAGATGTGTGTGTAAAAAGTTGTAGAGAACTCCTCTATTTATAGGCTTCAATACTCTCCATATCTTTGTAGGAAAAGATTCCATATTCCATAAGGATACCACTTTCCCAAATTGAGCCATATTCCAAATTCTAGTCCAATTCTCCAAAACTTCCAAGTTTTCGTCCAATTCCCACTTCTAAGTCTTCACACACATGAGAGAAGTCCATCCAAAATTCTGCATTTTTGCTCACCGGAAAACTGGGTTTTTGGCCGGAAATTGGCCGGAATCCGGCGCCGGAAAGTCGCCGCCGATCACCAGAAAATTCTGTCGTCGGGAGAATATTCGATGGAATATTCCGTTGGTCAACCGTTAAGACTAACGGTCAAAATAGTCAAACCGTCAGTCAATCCGTTAGTTGACTAGGTCTGGTCTTGGTTGGCTATCTTATTCTGCCAAGACTATGCACGGCCAAGATGGCCGTGCACTGCAACTGTCACTCAGCCATGATGGCTGAGTACTGCAACTTCTGCCAACAACCATTGCAACTTCCCTGTAACTTCATTCACGGCCAAGATGGCCGTGCTTCACCTGCACACCCAGCCATGATGGCTGGGTTTCAACCTTCCCTGTAATTCTGCAACTTCAGTTCCTTGGCTAACCACCAATCCCCTTTGCAACTCAGCCCCAAACTTAGCCAAACCAGCACCTGCAATCTGCAGAACTTTAGCTCCCATTTTCTGCAGTTCAGACCTGCAACATAACACCATTAACCATCCTGCAACTTCATATTCTCCCATGTAATCAAGCTAGCTAGTACCTGCACCTATTTCTTGATTCGAACCGGTTAACAGCACCACCAACTCTTGCAGCTCACCTGAAATCCTTAGTCCATCCCTGCAGTTTCAAGTTCCACCTGCAAATTCCTAGGCATACATCTAATTATTCAACATTTGCAGCACAGTTTTGAGAACCCAATCTTCTGAGTTCTATTTTGAGCTCACTACCATCAACTGCAGCTTCTAAAATCTTCATCTGACCTATCCATTACATCATCAATTCATCTCCCCCATTCCTGAGTATCACCACTGTCTCTCAATCCATCTTAAATCACCAGAATCAAAACCCTAGCTTCTGAAACTCAAACCACAAACAGAAACCCATCTCTGCTTCATTTTACATCTTCTTTCTGTGACAACCAACAGTGCCATCTACCTTCGATTCAACAGTTCAATCACTGCCACTAACCCATCTTCTCAAGCAGCAGAATCACCACCATCAACGTCTCAGAACCCCAATTCGATCAAACCCATCTCTTCTTCCATCTGTGACCCTAACCATTTTCGATCTCCGGCAGTCATGGCTGCTTCTTCTTTTCCATTTCTTTCTGGGACAATGATTGAGATGAGGTGAATTTCGATGCTAGGTTTGGGTATGAAAGTTGGGTCTGGATCCGGGTCTGGTTTACGGATCCGGGTTTGGGCATAGACCATGGGTACAGACCACCCATTTGGATATTTTTATAACAAGCAGTCTTCTTTGGATAAGGGCTATCCATTAGGTTGCCCCTTAACATTAACTAGACTGTCTTTAGTGCTCCTCTGAGAGAGTTGCCCTTTAACCGTGGCTCGTCTCCCGATAGTATTCGCCCTATGAAATGACCTTTTTGCCCTTTTGACTCAAATTGGATGATTTCTCCTTCTTTTCGTCCGTGCGACTCCAGAGTACCTAATATCTCAAAACACACGTAAAATACATAATTTACAAGAAAAATAGCAAAGAAAGCATAAACTCTTAGATAGTAAATTAGGTGTATTCTACACCTATCATAATACTCTACTAAGTGCATTCCAATATTCTTGCTCTGGACTACAAGTAAAACCTACTTAACTTACTCACAATATATGCAATGCCTGGACTCTTACAGTTCATTAAATTCATCATACATCCTATAACTCTTGAGTATTCAAGTTAAGATACTTCATTACACGTATTTTTCTTGAGTCTACAAGAAGAATCGTAAGGAGTACAAGCAGGCTTACAATCAGACTGATCGTATCTCTTAAGCAAGAATTTAATATAATGAGAATGACTAAGACTATAAATATTAGATTATCTTCTAATACTCATCCCTAATATCACATCAACAGGGCCTAAGTTTTTCAAGTCAGCGTTCTTACTCAGCGCATGTTTTTAGTAAAATTAATCACATCTATGTTTCTATCAAGTATAAGCATATCATCAACATACAAGTATACAATCACACATGAATCCTTAACAAGTTACTTATAAATATACTTGTCAGATTCATTAACTTAATTCCACTACTCATTATCACATGATCAAATTTTCCATGTAACTGTTTACGTTCTTATTTGAAAAGCATACAAAGATTTGTTCATCTTACAAACTTTGTCTTCAAAACCTTTCACTACAAAGTCCTCAGGTTGGTTTATGTAATTTTTTTTATCTAATTCACGGTTTTAGAAAAGCTGTCTTAATATCCATCTGATGTATCTCTAAGTTGTTTATGGCAGCAATAGCAATTAGCATCTTAAAGGAAGTAATACTCGTCACAGGTGAATAAAAATAAAGGAAATACACAACTTCTTTTATTTTATAGCCTTTAGCTACCAACCCATCCTTATATTTTTCCAAAGTTCCATCTACCTTATGTTTCCTCTTAAAGACTCATTTACATCATGTTATCTTACTCCCTAGAGGTAAATTAATAAGCTCTCAATTCTTCTTATGACGGACTGAGTCCATTTCACTAAATGAATCTTCTTACCAGAATAGGGTTTCAGTAGATGTTAAGGCTTCTTTACAAGTCTGGAACTTAGACTAAGCTAGGCATATTATGAAGTCAGGTCTCTAAGAAGTATCAGTTCTAATCCTTTTACTCCTCCTAGGATCAACGCTACTTCATCTTCTTTCGAAGGTATATTCTGACTAGAAATACATCTAGGGGATCAACAACATATCCCTAAGAAGAGACGGGCTTCAAAACAAACGTGTTCAAAGAACATCCCTGGACTCCATAAAAATATTCACACCAATGTCATAAATAACATAACTCACAACTAAAAACTATGTAATAGGACACTCAGTATATCTTATTTAAACACCCCCATATTTTGACATATGCATAAGAAGGTTGTCTATCTTTCCATAATCATATGGAGTTTTATCCAATCCTTTAAATATTACTCTAATAAGGATATAACAAAATTAGAGGATGACTTCCCCCACAAGTTGGCGGTTAATTTTTTAATCAACATGACATAAATCATCTCCTTAATGGTTATGTTCTTACATTTAACTATACCATTAGACTATGGTGAATAAGGAGGTGCGATCTCATGAATAATGTCATTTAACAAGTAAAGTTCTCCTATATAAATTTCATACTCTCCATCATGTTTAGACCTAACCAATTTAGTGGTAATATATACTTCGCTTTCAATTTCAAGTTTATACTCTTAATGCTTCTAAGGAATCATCCTTACCCCTAAGCAAGTATACAAGAGAGTACCTCGTACAATCATTTATGAAAGTTACAAACCACCTTTTACCAGGTTGAACTCTTTTCAACTAGGACTAACTGAATTAATTCTAAGGGCTAAGAATTACTCTGAACAATTTTGTTAAAAGATTTTATAGAAAATTTTGATTCTGCAAAGATTTAAATTTTGTGTTCAATATCCAAACTAAATTTGGGTACGCAGCCTACACTAGCCAATTTATGCATTGACATAACTTCTTGTGAGGGGTGTAGTGTGGGATTTCCTGCAACTACATATTGGCGCCAGAAACATGGAATGATATTGTGTTTTTAAGGAACTTGGATAAAGTGGTGAAGAATTTTACATAACTTTTAACAACTCATTAAGATTGAAGAAATGGCTAAAAGAAGAAATATATTAGAACAACCAACCACCATTAGGAGAAGTAAGAGACTTGCTAGTATAGGAAAAGATGAGATGGGAGAATCTTCTAGAATGGGAAGGAGGAATAACAGATCAAGAAACAATGGAGAAAATCAAATCCAACCAACAAATCATCAAACTCCAGTGCAAAATAGAGTAATTGATTATGATAGAGTAAGTGTACACACTTGGCGGACAAGCTCAGCGGAAGAATGAGAGGAAGAACGAGATGGAGAAAGAATTGGAGGAATAATTCGCGGAAATGAAGAAATTGAGGCATTAGAGGAATTGGGGCAAAGAATACATGAAGAAAGAAGACTAGAAGCAGAAGAACGAGCAAATTTGACAAGGCAGAATCATGAGTTGAGAATGGAGAATATAAGGTTGCAGAATAGAAGGTCAAGAAGCACTACTAGGTCAAACTCAAGATCAATTAGAGAGGAAATAAGACGAAATTCGCCTATGATGGAAGTTGATGGAAACACTCGAGAGGAGATGCAAAATCCGAATGGAGAGCGTCATGAAAGAAGAGAGATAATCGAAGATCGTTATATTCCCCAAGGTGAATTTTTTCATAATGGACAAGATAATAGAAATCAAGGGAATGAACAACCTCATGAGCGAAATGATCAGGATGGCGAAGATGATCCAGAAGAAGGAAAGAGGATATTACGTGGGAGAGAAATGCGCAGAAACCAACAAATAGTTGAGGATGAGATTAAGAGACAATACGTTGAACAAGCACGTTTAGCTCGCGAAAGACAAAGATTGAGAGCAGAAATAGAAGAGAGAGAATTCCAAGAAGCAATACGTCAAAATAATCAAGATAATTGAGAAAGAAGACGTGAACAACACCGCAATAATGCTAATATTAATGAAGAATATGATAGAATACAAAGAATAATCAATAGACATCGGAGAGAAAGGGAGGGGAATGAGCAAAACCATAGAGAGGAAAATGTAAGGCATAACCACGTGTAAATTCAAGAAAGAGGTGAAAGAGAAGATTGCAGAAGAATACAAAATGAAAATGACGAATAGGAAGCTCAGAATTTCGCAGCACAAGACAGACATGAACGTAGAAGGAGAGAAGCGGGATTAAAGAAACCTATGGACCAAAATTCTGGCATAAATGAACAAATCTTAAGAGAATTGGAGGAAATGAGAGGAATGTTAAATAATAGAAGAGAAGGAGGGAGAAGGCAATTAGATGAAGCTATAGGAGAAGCTGTGAAGACTCCATTCACCCGAGAAGTACAATTAGGAGGAATACCCCCAAAGTGCAATTTTCCTGCATTAACCAGCATTTTCGATGGGAGTACTTGTGCAATTCAGCATATTAAAGCTTATGTAAGATGCATGCTACAGTGGGAAAACCATGATGTAGTATTATGCAAATATTTTGCGTCAAGTTTGACTGGCGAAGCACTGAAGTGGTTTGAAGGCCTCCCCAAAAATACCATAACCTCTTTTAATCATTTGCAGACTACATTTTTGGGAGCATACATAAGCAATAATTCTTCACACCCTGGGATTGAAGACGTATTTGGGTTAAAGCAGAGGGTTGGCGAAAGTCTGAAGCATTTGACATTAAGGTAGAAGACAATGTGCAGTGAAATAGATGGTCGAGTGGATGAGAGATACCTCATTTTATCTTTCATCAATGCTATGTTCGCAACCAATTTACTGTATATCCAAGTTTTCAGAATCAAAAATACAATCACAATGACTGAGCTGCGAGAATCGCAAGAAGAATACATTGCTTTGGAGGAGAAATAGAATGAGATGAAATCATACCCAGTTGCGAACACCAGTTCAATAGTAGCGAATGCAAGCTTATTTCCTAAGATGATTAACACTGTGGCGAGCATCTCGCAACCACAACAAGAGAAGATAGTGATTGATAGTCAGCAGAAGCTAGTAGCTACGGGGAGTCGAGATCAAGAAGAGTTTGAAAGATAGAGGAATTTTTATAATCGAGGTGGGAATAATAAAATTCAAAGACTTGATCAGCCACATGAGACTTATGGTGGTCATAGACAAAATTATCACAGAGGAGAAGGAAACCATAAGATAATATGGGAAGAAATCAAGATGCCACCTTTGAATGCCAGTACAGAAAAAATTTGGGAGGCTATGATCTTAATGGAGAACATACCAGCACCTTGGAATATGGGAAAAGAGCTACATCCAAATAACCTAAGTCGAGAATTTTGCTCTTACCATCATTTTTATGGTCACACAACAAATGAATGCAGGAATGTAAAGAGAATTATTCTAAGAATGATAGATCAGGGGAAATTAAATCATTTTCTGACAGGGCACCAACAACCTCAGCTTTTACCACCTCTGCCAGAGATTCGCAGAGTAAATACAGCAAGAGAAGGAGAAACATTTGTAGTAGAAGTCGGATCAAAGGCAAAAAATATGTTTTGTAACTCGATTGTACATTCGTACAAGACAATCGAAGATTTCCACGATAATGTTCTAAGCAGAGTTTTCGCAAGAGATGTTGATGGGAAAGAAATAATGAATATTGCGAGAGTTTCGCCATTAAAAGAGTGGAAAAAGTAGACTATTTCTTTCATTGCACAAGAAGTACCTGAACCTGGCGAAATGCATGACAATCCACTAGTGGTGAGACTAGAGATAAAACCGAAACAAAAAGAGGAAGAATATGAGGATGACGATAGTGAAGATGAAGATTCATGGGCTATCAATAGAATTTTAATCGATACTGGGAGTTCCGTGGATATCTTATTTTATCATACTTACAAAACTATGGTAGGGAGAGATGAGGATCTAATACCCTCAACTTACAAGATCTATGGATTCAACGGTACTGCCAATAAACCTAAAGGGTAAATCAACATGCACATTCCATTGAAGGGAATATCTTCTAAAGTCTTATTATGTGTTGTCGATATAGAATCACCATACAATTCCTTGATTGGCTGACCTTGGATACATAGGATTTTAGGTGTAGCATCAACTTTCTACCAGTGCATCAAGTTCCCTCATCCCAGCGGTGTTGGAGTTATAAAGGGAGATTGGATTGAAGGAAAAAAATGTTATGAAATTGACGTAGAGTCCTGTGAGGAAAGAGCTGCGAAGAACAAGAATTGGAGATATAATATCAAATAAAAGCAAAGGAGTGAGAGGTTGATGGTTGACGCAATAGAACAAAGAGGAGAGGGAACGCTGTGAAGCCAATTTTTGTTGAAAACAACAGACGGCGAATACTTCGCAAAAGAAGAGAAAGAAACCAAAAATTGCAAAAGCGCAGAGGCAGAAAATAGTAAAGATGGAAAACGTCTCGCAGATGGGGGGAATGTAGCAGAACGCAACAAAAGAGAAGAAGCAGGAAGCAGTAAAGGTAAAAAAATTCTAAAATTGTGAATTTTAAGAAATATTGAGAAAAGAAAAAGAGATGTATGAATGATTTGTAGCAAAAAAAAAATTCCTACAGAAATTGAGAAATGTCAAAAAATATATTATATTCAATGAAAAAGATGAGATTGAGAAATCATAAAAGAGCTGAAATACAAAAACAGAAAATCAAAGAATAATGACATATTGGAATGGGACGAACCTTTATGGCATACACCCTAGTTCGTGGATAAAATTTCGGAAGAGGCAAATGTAAGACCTAAATTACATCATATAAGGGGGTATCTCTTTGCATGGCTCAGGGATAAAGTTATTCCGCTGCTGGAACCTGAGTCATGGAGATTTGGGGTCAATGAAGCCCATCCAGGAGAGGTACCTTGGATTTTCAACCTAAACCTATATAATTTAGGTTGGACGACCGAGGGTCTCTTCTAAGGAGTGCAGAATATGATCAAGGCGTCGAGGTACACGGTTGAGCCAATAGTGCCCGAGGCGTATGAAACTACCCTGGCCATTCTTGGCAAGTCTTGACTATGATACACTCGGCCTGAAGAAAACCCCACTTAGGGTGCAGTCTCGTAACCATAATCCATATAGGCAAAAGGGATAAGAGGATGCGAAAACAACTGGTTATTGTCAAGACAGGATGGGAGGATCTAGTCTTGTATGGCAGAAGTACGCCTGTGATAGACCGGAAAATTACGCCTTCGACGCGTGGCCCGCAGGCCGCAACTCTCCCGGTGCGCCATGATGAATCTACGATCCGGGCATCATCCTCAGGCAAACGCATGCTCACTTTCCCTTGCAAGCATGCTCGTGGAGCATGATGCAGCTCACTTAGATTTCACACCTTTCCAGCTTACCCTTGTTTTGCATAAGGGTTTTAAGGCCATAAGGCCAATGCCAATGCACTTCATATGCATCTATGGATTTGCCACAACGTAGGGAATTCATCTCTGAATTTCCTAACTAGATAAGCAACCGTCATACCGTCCTGTCTTGTCCAGACTTAAGGCATAAGCCGTGGACTTAGGCATAGGCCGCACCAAGCCCTTTCCCTTTCCTGCGTTACCTCGCGTGCCAACTCTTTATAACTTGATAGGAAGTATGAGCATCCGCTTACTGGAATGCAACTTGGCCTCATCAAGTTTGGCCACAATCATCTCTCGCGTCGAGCTACCGAGATTAGATGATATGAGGGGCCAACGTGCTGGACCGGCAATGATGCAACTCATTGCGGCTTCCTACGTACCCTTCCCTACTCTAAAGGGATCAAGCACAGACCGTAGTTCATCCCAAGGGACAAGCAACTAATTCCAACTCGTTTGCTAGGCCGTGGACAAGCAATAAGGGTAATGGCCTAGTCCGTATAGGTCGTTCCGTCAAATACATCCAAGTGATGCATCATCGAGTCCGTGGAATCGCATAGTGATGCCTTAGCATCATATGCCCTCTCTCAAGGCTACGCAACTATAAATGAGCCTTAGGCATCATTTATACACTTCCGGCTAAGCTATGAAGCTTACTTGGTGCATAGTCCGCATATGCACCTTCAACCAACTACCATTCCCTATATATGTTTATTTGACATTTTTAGAACTCTGATTAGGGGAGGAAAAATCTTTCATCAACTCCCCGTTTTACTATTCATGGTCGTTGCCATGTATTTTCCTGAATAACCGGCCAAGATGGATATACCTTCAGTTTTTGCTCACATGCCAGTTCCTATGCTCGGCCAGGATGGCTGAACATTTCCCGAGCCAAACCCGATGAAGGGCCGCGATGGCTGTATTTCCGACTTTGGCCCATATGCCACACCAATGTCCAGCTGTGATGGCTGTACATTCTTAAGGCCATCTACCTAATTGGCCTGAAGCACCCTTGGTGTGAGATTGGCTCTTGGCCAATGTAACTTCCAACTAATGTCATATTGGCCTTAACCAATTTGCATACGCGATGTGCCTTGCCTGGCACCCAATATTGGCCCTTGGCCAAACGCATCCTTTGACATGAGAATTGGTTGTTGGCCAAATGTCAAACATAATGCGCCATTTTGGCACGATATTGGCCTTAAGCCAATCTACCTCTCACTAACCAACTGAAGCTTTGGATGAAGCTTCATCTCAGGCCATGGCGCATCTTTCAGCATGCGCCATGCTTAAAATACGGGGTGTTACACTCTTCACCCCTTTAAAGAATTTCGTCGTCGAAATTTCAAACAAAACTATTGTGGACAATCTCTTCGGTTTGGATTTCCTGAGCAAAAGTTCCATACCAGATGCTCAGAAATCACAGGTTTCTTCAAGTTGTCATGAACAACAATTTAGACCTTCTGAGCACATGTCCCATACCACCTGCCCAGGAATCCAAAAAGTGCCCACAACGTTACCAAGAATCTCAATTGGCTAGTGCCAAGAGGATATCTCGACCAGGTATCCTGAATAGTATCCCATACTACTACCCAGGAATCCCTAAGGTTCACAAGTTGAAAGGTGTCATCAAAATGACAAGATTTTAGCACAGTACTGTGTGGAACAGTTTTCCAGTTGCCCACCGTCCCTGATGGTCATCCAGGTTGCCACTCGTAAGTGGGATGCTAGCCGGGCCTGACAACGCACACCCTTGGACAGTTTCCAATGTGTGGGGATGATCAGTCCCATTGTCTACCCACCATCCCAGATGATATTCCGGATATCCACTCGTAAGTGGTGTGCCACTTAGGCTAGGCAAACTCACAACACATGAACAAGCTCAACTCGATTTGCAAAGTAACTGGTTCAACAGTTACAAACTCTTACCCGCACAGAAGTTGGCCTACTCTCCAACTTTAAGTTTTCCATGAAGGAAAATAATTGTGGACAAGTCCACTCCGCACAAGTCCTTAGTGTTTTCTCGGAACCTGTTATGATACCAACTATGACGGACTGGAAAATTACGCCTTCGGCGCGTCGCCCCGCAGGCCGCAACTCTCCCGGTGCGCCATGATGAAGCTACAATCCGGGCTTCATCCCCAGGCAAATGCACACTCACTTTCCCTTGCAAGCATGCTCGTGGAGCATGATGGAGCTCACTTAGCTTCCACACCTTTCCAGCTTACCCTTGTTCCGCAGAAGGGTTTTAAGGCCATAAGGCCAATGCCAATGCACTTCATATGCATCTCTGGCTTTGCCTCAACGTAGGGAATTCATCTCTGAATTTCCTAACTAGCTAAGCAACCGTCATACCGTCCTGTCTTGTCCAGACTTAAGGCATAAGCTGTGGACTTAGGCATAGGCTGCACCAAGCACTTGCCCTTTCCTACGTTACCTTGCGTGCCAACTCTTTATAACTTGATAGGAAGTATGATCATCCACTTACTAGAATGCAACTTGGCCTCATCAAGTATGGCCACAATCATCTCTCGCGTCGAGCTACCGAGCTTAGATGCTATGAGGGGCCAAC
The DNA here is from genome assembly GCA_023529315.1 of Papaver bracteatum. Classification (NCBI taxonomy): domain Eukaryota; kingdom Viridiplantae; phylum Streptophyta; class Magnoliopsida; order Ranunculales; family Papaveraceae; genus Papaver; species Papaver bracteatum. The sequence continues at coordinate 673,969 of JAJJWX010003305.1, read as the reverse complement.
GTGCTGGACCGGCAATGCTGCAACGCATTGCGGCTTCCTACATACCCTTCCCTACTCTAAAGGGATCAAGAACGGACCGTAGTTCATCCCAAGGGACAAGAAACTAATTCCAACTCGTTTGCTAGGCCGTGGCCAAGCAATAAGGGTAATGGCCTAGTCCGTATAGGTCGTTCCGTCAAATACATCCAAGTGATGCATCATCGAGTCCGTGGAATGGCATAGTGATTCCTTAGCATCATATGCCCTCTCTCAAGGCTACGCAACTATAAATCAGCCTTAGGCATCATTTATACACTTCCGGCTAAGCTATGAAGCTTACTTGGTGCATAGTCCGCATATGCACCTTCAACCAACTACCATTCCCTATATATGTTTATTTGACATTTTTTGAACTCTGATTAGGGGAGGAAAAATCTTTCATCAACTCCCCGTTTTACTATTCATGGTCGTTGCCATGTATTTTCCTGAATAACCGGCCAAGATGGCTATACCTTCAGTTCTGGCTCACATGCCAGTTCCTATGCTCGGCCAGGATGGCTGAACATTTCCCGAGCCAAACCCGATGAAGGGCCGCGATGGCTGTATTTCCGACTTTGGCCCATATGCCACACCAATGTCCAGCTGTGATGGTTGTACATTCTTAAGGCCATCTACCTAATTGGCCTGAAGCACCCTTGGTGTGAGATTGGCTCTTGGCCAATGTAACTTCCAACTAATGTCATATTGGCCTTAACCAATTTGCATACGCGATGTGCCTTACCTGGCACCCAATATTGGCCCTTGGCCAAACGCATCCTTTGACACGAGAATTGGTTGTTGCCAAATGTCAAACATAATGCGCCATTTTGGCGCGGTATTGGCCTTAAGCCAATCTACCTCTCACTAACCAACGGAAGCTTTGGATGAAGCTTCATCTCAGGCCATGGCGCATCTTTCAGCATGCGACATACTAAAAATACGGGGTGTTAAAACGCCTCATTGAAGGGGCAACCAGGGGGAAGATAAGGGCGACACCCTCCAATAGGGAGCTGATAAGTGTCTAAAGATACAAATGTCATGAGGCTTCATGTTCGCAAGAATATTAAGGCTTGTCATATTTGCGCGACAATTACAAAGAGGCAAAAAGCCAAGAGAAAAAGATAAGACGAGATCAATGGGTTTTTACATGAAAGTGTAAAGATGTCATGCGATTTCGTCGCAAGACGGCAATGTCATGGGGCTTTGTCTTCGCAAGAAAACTTAAGCTTGTCATATTGTCGCAACAAAATTGACAAAACAAGGATAAGGCAAGATCAATGGGTTTTTACATGCAAATGTAAGGCATGTAAGGACGTCCTGCGATTTTGTCGCAATAACAAAACGTGGAAAAATAAAACCTTTAACTAGGAAGGCAAAATAAGACCACACAAGAGAGTAAGATTAAATGAAATCTTGGAAATAAACCAAGAAATATTCCATCAAATGCATAACTGCGAGATTATGCAGAAATGTCTGCAAAATTGAGGCATGAATCTACAAACAGAAACTATTCGAAAGATAATTTGCTCAATCTTTCATTTTCAGATCGAATAATAGAGGCAAGTATGGGAATGAACAAATTTACAAAATTATTATTCGTCTTTATATGACAGATTCATGCAGATAGTTAAAGATTAATAATTATATTGATTAACCATATTGCAAAAAAGAATTGTTTTCTAAATATATGCAGGTAGAGACAAGAGAAGTCTGTATATTAAAGAGTATCAGAAACTAGAGAAATTCGCAGTAATACATTACAAGGTAAAGGAGTAAATATACAAATATTACAAGATATCAAAGAAAGAGGTAAAATTATTCCTCATCATCTTCACCAGATTTCTCCTCTTCTTCATCTTCATCATACTCTTCATCTCCCTCAGATTCTTCAGCTTCGCTATCAGAGATGACCAAATTAGGAACCTTCTCTGGTATTTTATCCGTGAGGTAAGGATATGCAGAGTAGGGAATTTTTTGATCATCATAGACCATCTTAATGGTATCATTGCGAAAACCAATAAGGTCATTACTAAAATTTGCAATAGTGATCTTTAGCTGCCTCTTGAACTTGGAACATTTCTCATTACGAGAAGAAAGATTCTTTGCGAGCTTTCCTTTCTCAGCTTCCAATTCTTGAATTCTTTGGCGAAGTCTTCCTTCAGATTCTGCGAACAAATGACAACAAATTAGTAAAGTAGTGGAGATTTAGATAAAGAAAATGGTCAGTTGAAAAACAAGAGTAACAACCTTCTCTCTCAGAAAGCATATCTTTAATCAAGGTTGTATGCTCAGCGTGAAGACTAACATTTACACCTAGATTACTTCTGGCATCATCTAGAACTTTTGCAGCCCAAGCAAATTCATCGTCATTACTTATGAGAAGACGAGAGCGAACTTGATTTTCTCTTTCTCTAAGTACATTATTTTGGTGAATAAATTCATCTCGCTCAATTTGAACCTCAAGAAGAGTTTCCTGGAAATCTGCTAATTAAGGCTTGGGCACCTTGGCTAGCGATACGGTCCTTATCATCTATGAGATTACTATACTTGGTTCTTAAAACATTGATTTTTCTTTAGAGACATGATAATGGCGCCTAAATTTGTTGGTTAAGCTTAAGTTGAATCTATGTTCAACTTCTAAGAGGAGAAGTTTTGATCTAAGTTCATCTATGGAGAGGGGAGTAATTTGGTCATTAGAAAAAACTATTCAAGGAATCATTAAGACGTTCAAGAAGAGTATTATCATCCACAGAATTGGGAAAAGAACAAAGAGTTATAGCTTCATCAGATATACCATAAATGTCTGCAAAGAGTGGTTGATCAAATTAGATAAAATAATAGAATAAAAAGACAAATGAGAAGAAGAAAGACCTCTTACCATAAAGTTGATTATTCGCAGTCTGAAGGATAACAATCTTATCTCTCTGAGAAGAGGCTTTAGTTTCTAGTTGTTTATTCTTCTTGCGAAGACCAACAACATTAGATTCTAGCTGCTCATTTTTCTGGCGAAGACCAACAACTTCATCTTCAAGATTTTCACTTTTATTGCGAAGAGCAACAGTATCAGCCTCTAATTCTTCGCTTTTGCTGCGAAGTTGAAGATTCTTCCTTTCGAGAATTCAAAGTCTTCTCTCCAAATCTGAGACAACTGCGAAAGAAGCTTTTCCAGACTGTGAAATAATACAAGAATATGTCAAAACATAATATAAGTATAAAGTATAATTGAAAAGAAGAGAAAAATAAAGAAGTGAAAATATACCAGAATGCTAAGTGAGTTTAAGAAACTGGAAGACATTGATCTAGAGACTCCACGAAGAGACTCATTTCCAACCAGCAATGGAGCATCACATATATTCACAAGAGCCTTGCATGTATCGGTGAGTCGGTCATGTCCAATTCCTTTCCAAGAATCAGCAAAAATATTAGACAGTTGGGACATGGAAGATTTGGGAGAAGAATCTTTCACTGCGAGAGAGATGTCAGTTTCATCATCATCATCATTGTCACTAGAACTCTCGCTGGATTGAGGAATTGTAGGTGAGGGAGATTGAACTCTTCGTCTCTTTGAAGGAGGGGCAGCAGATTTCTCCTTGTGAGGAGTACCTTTTCCTTTACCTTCACTTCTGGTCTTCGCAAATTTAATAGATTATTCCTTTTCAACAATAACCTTCAAACACAAATAAAGATAAGAAATAGAGGCAACAATATATTGTTAAAAATCATAAGAGAATATTTCTTACTTCATCTGTGATTGATCGAAGAGCTAATAAAGTACTAGCTTTCCCAGTCTTATGGTAGCTTGCTTTTAACCTTTTAATCTGATAAATTCGCAACAACATGGAATACATTGGAGTGATCAGCAAAAGCGTATATGAGAATAAAAGGAATAACAATTCAAGGGAAGTTTGGAAATATACCTCTGCTATTTTTTCGGGCCAGTGGAATACCCATGGTTGATACGTTGCGAGATTCGCAGGTAAAACGTGGGAACCAGAGATGTACGGACCCTCTAGGATCAAAGGGAAAATACACCACTTGTCATTATTAGAGTGACGCGGGGTTGTGTTATTTACAGGATGCCAGTCAATGTCTTGCATAAGTATTTTGTTCTCTGTAACATCATCTCTCTTCTTTAAACGAACACCCCAGCATGTACTATCTCTCTTCACGGGAATTATTTCATAATTCGCAAAGAAATTTTCTATAGTGTATTTCGCAGGAACAATCGCAACTTTAGCGAACTTAGGGTTCTTGACTTCAGGAGGGTAAAGAGGTTTCTTACCGGCCCCGCGAGTGGCGAACTCGAGCATCATACGAATGAAATCCCCACTCAACTGATACACAACTCGCGAAAACTTTGCATGGGAAAGTATTTCATAAAATAAGGGAAGTTCAGGATCATAAAGGGGAATGGGAAGGCCAGCGAGAAGTTGAGCTAGCGTGACTATGATCTTGTTATGATTGCAAGGATGATCAGAAAATAACTTAGCGAAAAGCTCAGATTTAGGGTTTTGACTGGGAATGGAAGATAAAGTAAAACCTCTGTTTTGAAGTTTCTTCAAAGGAAATCACATTCTTACGACCGGCTGGAGGCATTTTTAGTATGAGAATGAAGAAAGGTAATAATAATGAAAGGAATCACGAAAAATTACAGTAGAAGGAGCGGAAGTTACGGGAGAATAGTGAAATTGCAGAGGAAATAAGAGAGAAGGTAAAAAGAAGATAAGAGAAGAATGAGGGGGATATATATAGGGAATCGAAATTCTCGAGAAGACAAGTGCATTTAATGCGAAGAGTGGACATGAGCGGTTAAAAAACAGCGGTTGAAAAAGACGTGTCAAGAGAAGAATGGAAGAAGAGATACGTGTAACAATATTCACGCAAAGTACAGAGTCATGTCAGAACAAAATAATGTGGAGAGATGAGCAGTTGGGGTATTTTAAAAAAATAGTTTCTCATGACATTCTCTCCTTCGTAGAGAAAACATGAGAAGAGGCAAGATGTAGGATCATAATATCGCAAGAACATTATATTTGTGAAGTCTTCATCAACAACACATTGCGAGTGTCACAGAATGATTTGGAGAATGACGTAGCAGGTGACGATGGCAGAAACATGGAAAAAGCGTGATGATCCTACGAAGTTTATAGTGTCCGCGAGAATTTAGATTAGAATTCTTACGAAGAATTCGCAAGTCAGATCCAAAATTAAAGGACAGCTTAGCTGTCATCCACTATGAAATTACCCTATGCAAAGAGGACGAGTAAGCTCGAGAAGAGAGATCAATTTTTGAGTGTTAAGAAAGTTTTTAGGAGAGAGAAAGTCCAAGAGAGTATTTGTATTCTTGATTTCTTTCATTTCTTGTTACGTTTCTAAGATTCAATTAATAAAAAGTATTATTCTCGATCTTAAAGATGGATTGATTATATAAATTCTTGTGAGGGGTGTAGTGTGGGATTTCCTGCAACTACAATGATCACTGAAGTCAACAATCTCAGCTGTGTTTTTTGAAATTCTGGTGAGATCCTTTTCAGCTGTTGCCAGAGTTTCACATGCCTCATGATAGGAAGGAATGTCATTATCAAATTGAACATTCTTTCAACCTTGGGATTCGGAAGAATCTACTAAGGAGTAATCCTTTGAGGTGTTTCTAAGACACTTGACATAATCAAAAGCTTTAGGAGACATTTTGGTATGTGCAACAGAGATCTTGTCCACAGACTCAAATTGCCACAAACACAGACTTGTAAGGTCTTGAACATGTTTGCCTGCTCTGATACCAATTGAAAAAACAGGGGTCTAACAACCTCACCCAATATTTCGATTAGAAATCTATATGGAAAACTTCGAGTTAATTTCTAGAGAATCAACTAGATAGTTAGACTCAATCAATAGAAAATATCTCAAGGAGTTATTATCTCAATCTCTCAATTTTATTTACTCAAGCAAATACAATTCGCGAGTCTTAATCAAAGAGAGATAACTTGGATGGTACTAAAGACCAATATCCAAGTGTCAATCAATTTAAATCAACAACCAATATGGTCAGATATTCTAATTGATTGAACTACGCATAACCTGTATTATTTAAATTATATAACAAAATATAATGCAGAAAAGAAATAACATAGACACCAGAATTTTGTTAACGAGGAAACTGCAAATGCAGAAAAACCTCGGGACCTAGTCCAGATTAAACATACATTATATTAAGCCACTACCGACACTAGACTACTCCAAATTAACTTCGGTCTGGACTGTAGTTGAACCCCAACCAATCTCACACTGATCCAAGGTACAATTTTGCTCCTATGCCTCTGATCCCAGTAGGATACTGCGCACTTGATTCCCTTAGTTGATCTCACCCACAACCAAGAGTTGCTACGACCCAAAGTCGAAGACTTTGATGAACAAATATGTATCACACAGAAAAGTCTACAAGATAGATAAATTCGTCTCCCACGAATAAACCTATGAGTTTTGTTTCATCTTTTGATAAATCAAGGTGAACATGAACCAATCAATCACCTCACAATAGTCTTAATCGACCCAGCGAAAAAAGATATTGTGGAATCACAAATGATGAGATGAAGATGCTTGTGATTACTTTTATATATTTCCTATCGGAGATAGAAATATCAAGCCAATTATTACAATTGTACTCGTACGATAGAAACAACAAGATCAGATCACATAACTACAAGAAAAGTAGTATCGGTCTGGCTTCACAATCCCAATGAAGTCTTTAAGCCGTTAACCTGGTGTAGATGGTGGATTTTTGACAAAGGCTAAAATCGTAAACCCATAATTACATGAACCTCTGATCCAGCAGTCAGATGTGAATATTGAGACATTGATCTCTCATTGAATCCTTTAATTGAGAATACTTTCTCTCAGAGTGCATATAGATATGTAGTCTCATAGCTGGACAACGACATATCTCATGAGTACTGAACACTTCAGTAATTATTTCTATCACGGGATGGACAACTCCCAAACAACTTGCTCTGCTAGTATAGAGAGATGACGTCTTCAGGATATAAATAACGAGTTTACCCAGACTATGTAAAAAATATGAAGCTCCAGCAAGCTCATCTCAGAATAATTAATGCTCCTAGACATTTTTCTCTGCTAGTATAAAGTCATAAATTAATTATTCCTAAATTCTTGGATTCATCCGCAGAATTTTTAAAAATATTCAAAGATTTTCGCAGATATTTCATTGCGCAAACCATGGTTCTTCCCAGCATAAATCCATGGATTAGTAATAAATATTGGACGCACGGGCATCAGAATTACCTCTGAGCAAGCCATGTCTCAAAATTAAGTTCTTGGATTCATCCCTCTCGAGCAAGCCATGTCTCAATTTAAGTTCTTGGATTCATCCGCGAAATATTCAAATATTTTCGCAGATATTTCATTACGCAAACCATGGTTCTTCCCAGCAGAAATCCATGGATTAGTAATAAATATTGGACGCACGGGCATCAGAATTACCTCTGAGCAAGCTATGTCTCAAATCTAAATTCTTGGATTCATCCGCAGAATTTCTGAAAATATTCAAATATTTTTGCAGATATTTTATTACGCAAACCATGGTTCTTCCCATCAGAAATCCATGGGTTAGTAATAAATATTCATCACACGGGCATCAGAGCTACCTTTTGAGTAAGCCCCATTTCAAATGGTGCAAGTGTATTCAACAATGATACATTAACAGCCACCGCACGAACGAGTATTTCAAAATACGATGAAACGATGAACCTATGCAAAATAGGATGAAAAATAACAAATAAATAAAAATTGACCAAGGCACTAGGAGCATGGGCCCACTGACCGGCCGACCGTGTCGTGGTCAATCCCACGCTAGTTTCATATTTTTGTTGTTTTCTCTGAGTTTATGAAAAACCTTTCATTTGAACGAATATCCTTTGTTTTGAGGAAACTCCTCGATTTCATGGTGCTTCCTTCGCGCGGAGAAAATAATATAAAATTAGGGAAAACGTGATGGGGGCGTGACCATTGGCCAACCGGCCATGCCTTGGTCCCAGCCGGACCCACACCTCATGATTCCTCATTATTTTATTGTTATTTCCCTAATTTCATGAAAAACTCTTTAATCTCATGATATTTCCTTGGTTCCATGAAAAATAATAAAAATTAGGGAAACCCGTGTGCACGGGCCATGACCGGTCGATCAAACCCTAGATGGCTCACACGTCCCGCTTTTTTGTTAGCATATTTTTCATGTTTTCATACTCCCATGAAATTCCTTGATTTCATGATATTTCCTTCAAATTATGAAAATTCCTTCAAATCATGAAATAATGCATAAAATAGGGAAAACGCACGGGACCAGGCCATGTACGGTCAGTCATGCTCCAAGCTGGTCCCACACGCCCACACATCCCTTATTTTATTATTTATGATTTTTTATGTTTCCTTCATCTCATGGAAACTCCTTGATTTCAACAAAACTCTTTCGTCTTATCATATTAGGAAAAATACTATGGGACCAGCCCCTTGAATTTTTCCTCAGTTTTACTCTCCGGCTGTTTTCACCTCCCGAAAGTACTTAAAACCTAAATACTTTCGAGAAGGGAGATAGGAAATTCTTTTTCGTACGGAATGGAGGGGCGGACCATCAAAATCCGAGTCCGTATGAGAATTATACATCGATTCTACTAAAGGGCTCTGGATTTCAACCAATCTGGGGATTGCTCAAACGATCAATATTTGATCCCGTGGCCAGTTTCATGACCCCTTGGTCAGTCCCTCACCTCTTCATAATTCCTTCACTTTTTCATTATTTTCCTTCATCCGATGAAGTTTTGACGGTTTTATCAGAAAACCCTAATTTTGTCATATTTTCTCAAATGGTCGCTCAAACGTGCACCAGAAAATATCAAAATTCTCAAGACTGAAACACGGATGTCTCAACGACGAAAGCATGGTACCTTGACCGACCAGGGTTAGCTTTTTGGATCGCAATGAGCCAGTCCCACGTGTTTTCACAATCTGACCTAATTTGCGCAATTGCACGTATTGGGTCCAAAACTCTCCAAATAATTTCATAATTTGGCGGAGCGATCATCATTTGATCCCGTGACCACCCAGGGCCAGTTTCATAACCCCTTGGTCGGTCCCTCATATTTTAATAATTAATTAGGTTTTATCACCTAATGCTGAACCCAGCAGTAATTCAGTAAATGATTAAACCAGCATTTAATCATTCTTTCAACAATTTACCAACTCTTCAAAGAGGTCTTGGTTTTTGCTCACGTGAGCATATGAGAATTTCATGGTCGATACACGGTCCCATGAAGCCGGTTCTCCTTCATTCCATGGTTAATTTTCATATAAACCATCAATTGATCAAATTAGGGTTTCTGAATCCAAGGATCATGATTCCAGGTTCAAACATTAATAATTTTGCAATGATCTCATGATCAGTATTCTTATTAATTATACTCGGTTCAACTACCAACGCTTTAATTAATATTTTATTTTGGTCACGCTACCAATAATTCATCAGATGAGCAACGCTTGCTCAGATGAGCAATATTTACTCAAATCAACGAATATTGGAACTACCAATATTAAATAAATTATCGAGCAACACTTGCTCTCCTCAACGTGAGGATCCTATCACTATCTTAGCAGATGCGTTTAATTCATGAGTTGCAGAACATTTTACAAAATCATGTTTAACTCAGCAAATACGTGGACTCATCGTCCCACGAAGTCAAGAAATCAACAACTTACTAAATTCACCATGAGACATCAATCATGTCACTTGGGGGATATCAACTAGGGTTTTGGTCTCGCAGTCTACGACACGTGTGTTCACCCACGACGAGAATGTGAGCAAGTCGTGCAAACAGTTGGAAGAATCAGCAAAGTAGTGGGTGGAAAGTTAACCATGTCTCCGCACGATGAGTAATTGGTTTTACGCGATTTCCCACTTCCCCACTCTCTGATTCCAGCAAACTGTCACACTTCATGGGATCATGGTGTTTTCAACTCCGGCATTATATAATGTCTCTGAATCATGATTGAAAGAGGAACATTCGAATAACAATCTACTGAACGAGCAATTTCTCACCAAAGTTCATACAGACGCTCTTTTGTCTACACGAACTCACTGAAATCACTCTCAATCAGGAAAGATTCAATCATTCAGAGCATTTCACGCTGAATTCATAACACACCTACAATCTCAGATCATCATTGATCTCACACATTTCTCAGCTTCCCTCCTACAAATCAACCCATCCTCTCTTGTGACTGAATTTACTCTGGAACGACCAATGTCTTAGTTTAGGTCGGAGTACTACAGATTGGTCTCTCGAACTTAAAGCACCCCCTTCATAGCGGTGCATCTGTGTGAGGTTAAACATTTCGCTCGGTTCAAGGAATCTCCTCCGCACGGTCATCCTCAATTCTGCAAAAAACTAGCAAATCATTTTTCCCCATCTACAAATTGACGACCACAGTGGGAGATCATTCTCTCGGTTGCAATCTCAATTTTCACAAGATGGTTGGTCTTAGGACTAACTCAACTACTTCAATCTCGATCCAGAATCCTTCAAACGGGAACGTTCATCCTTCTAACGCTATATCTGGCAGCGCGGAAGATGGAAGAGTCTCAACTCTAACCGAACTGGCCCGAGCCATGGATATCCACACCAAGAACATGGATATGATGAAGGATACAATGAATCACATACTTAATTTCCTCATCAAGCTAAGATACGACTTGGGAAGAATCTTCGCTTCGGAAGTCCCAGCACAGGGGACTGACTCATCACACGACGACCGTCAAATCAACAGTTTCACTACTTATGAGAAATCGGTATACCATGAAGTGACACAACTGGTCGAAGGTTTATGTGAACTCTTACACTTTTCCAGGAAGCAACGAACAGACACATTTGCTGCACTCAACCAGATATCATATGAAATACCCTTAGTCTCCTCACCTCCAGCAGTTGAAGAAATATTCATGATGTCTGAACATTCAATCAATAACATCACCTTTGGACAAGAGGACCGCATGGAAAACGAAGGACATAATCGAGCCTTGTACGTGACCGGTTTTATCAAGGACTTTGAATTCAAGAGAGCTCTCTTTGATACAGGCGCTTCTACAAATATCATCACCATGAAGACTCTCAAGGCATCTAAGTTTCCACGAAATAAGATCGTTCGTCATCCCATCTTTATGACAGGTTTTGAAGGAAGCCAGATCCATACATATGGATATGCATACATAGACCTGAAGGTAGGGCCTATTCAATCAAAAGCCAAATTCCACGTGATCGAACAAGAGCCTGACTATCACATGAGACTCGGACGACCATGGCTCCATGACAACAAGGTGGTTCCTTCAACATACCATCAATGCATGAAAGCTCTAAGCAACAATAAAATTGTTCGCATTGCGGCTTCATCATCTCCTTACGCCCCGGTCTATGACGCTGAATTCCTTGAGTCTCAGAAGAACCTCCCTGAAGCTCCGAATAAGGTTCACAGTGCTCCACTCCCAGATTGGAAGTTCATCGAGTGGCAGACAAGTCATCGTCCTCAGGCATCACGGCGACTAAGTCATCTGCTACACCAATCAAGCGCCGCAAGGATCAAATTTTAACTCATGAATCTAAGTTCATCACCAGCCACGATGCAGAGGGGAGAACCATTTACCGGCGCAAGGATTAGCAATTAACATGGGAGAATGATAAAGAGTCTCCCCGCCCCAAAGAATCATCTCAGAGTGAATCATCACTCGAATAAGAAGTTCAAGATGCTCCTCGACAGTTACAAGATGGCACTGACTCCACCACTGACGATCTCGAAACGATCAACATCAGAACAGAGGATGATCCAAGGCCGATTCTAATTAGCTCAGCACTGTCGCCAGAGGAACGGACGGAGTTAATAGCACTACTGAAAGAATATCAAGATATCTTCATGTGGACATACGAAGAAATGTCTGGTATGGACGGTAAATTGGTTACTCATCATGTGCATATCACCCCTGGTGCCAAAACTGACAAACAGCCTCCTAGACAGTTCAGACACGAATTCGAAGAACAAATCAAGGTTGAGTTTCATAAGTTGTTAGCAGCAGGGTTCATCAAACTTATTCAACATCCAACATGGCTGGCAAATGTTGTTCATATCAAGAAGAAGAACGGTCAAATCAGATGCTGTGTTGATTTCAGGAATCTGAACAAATGTTATCCAAAGGATGACTTTCCTTTTCCCAATATTGGCATGCTCGTGGATGCAACCAGTGGTCACAGTATGTTCTCATTTATGGACGGCTACAGCGGATACAACCAGATCAATATGTACGAGCATGATTCCAACAAGACTGCATTTCGTACTCCTATTGGGAACTTCCACTACACTGTGATTCCTTTTGGGTTAAAGAATGCCGGTGCTACCTATCAGCGACCCATGACTGCTATATTCCATGACATGATGCACAAGCAAGTGGAAGACTATGTTGATGATGTCGTGGTGAAATCAAAGACTCGAGTATCTCATTTCCAAGTTCCGAGACAAGTCTTTGAAAGATGCATAGAATACAAATTAAAGATGAACCCTTTAAAGTTCGCTTTTGGTGTTTCCTCCGGAAAGTTTCTAGGATTCCTGGTCACGGCTGAAGGAATTGATGCGAGTCGTATGCGTCAAAAATAATTCACTTCCTCACTCAACTAATATAAATATAGTATTCGATAAGAAAGAGTTCGTATCCACAGAGAGGCGATTGTTGTTATGCAATTTTCAGATTCTTATGTAACCAAATAACCCAAGTTGTGTTTTTGTTTTAATCAAAGTAATAATACTAAATAAAGCAAAGTAAATAGTTTGAATAATCAATAAGGGGAAGATATTGGTTAAGGGATAGTATCATTCATAAATATGTATTTTTCATCTATGATTAGAATTGGTATTTAATCTCTCAATTATCAAAATTCCTAGGATATCTTGATCGCAAGAGTATCCCGTTTATTTCCTGATTTAATCACAAACAACATTAAAAGATGCTATTGAGAAATCTTCTTAAAAAGCAACCTAAAGTGTAAAAGCACAATTAGATTTAACTCCCTAAGAGCAATAAGTTCTATGAAATAAGACTAATCGATGCAAACAAACGTGTAAAATCACTAATTCATTTTAACAAAGGTTATGATTCATATGCGATTAAAAAGATGTATCACTACAAGTATTAACCACAAGATGCTACTAAAAATCAGAGATAACAACTTTTACGTATTGAAAACCCTAATATAGCTTTAGAGATGAAAACAAATCCAATTAATTCCGGACTCAACCAAACTAGCATTCAAATCATATGATAATAAAACAATGAATAATAAACGATAAAATTGAGACAAAACTAATTCATAGAATCAAATAACATGCTTGAAGAAATCAACTTTTTATCTCATAACCAATTATTGTATTTAGCTACTCATATTCATGGAGTTCATCATCATAATATTCAAAGAAATAAGATGAAACATAAAAGAAAGCAAACCCTAGAAGTTGTTCTCTGCAAAAAGCTCTAAGAATAGAATAAAAACGTGATCTATAATTGTGTAGAAAACTTCCTTTTTATAGCTTTTTCTCATTCCAAAAATAGATTTTGTCTTCAAAGTCCATTAGTTGGAAATCCACCAAGCCCACGAGCAAGAGAAACCCATGTAGAAAATCTGTCCCAAAAGTGGTCGCCGAAAAACTGGGTTTTTGACCGGAATTTGGCCGGAATCCGGCACCGGGAAGTCGTCGCCGATCACCTGAAAATTCTGTCCGTCGGAGGAATATTCCGTTAAGAGATTCTGTTATCTTTAATTGTTGACTAACGGTCTTTAACAGTTGACCGCGTCAAGTTCTGAGTCACTGAGTCAGCTGGCTAACTCGGCTCACTGACTGAGTTGCCAGGCCAGAAGTCATTTGCACTGGCCAAACTCAATCCCAGCCATCTTGGCTGTATGTTCCACTGCCACTTCAATCCCTTCTCAGTCCATTTTACCAACTCCATCTAAGGTTTGTAGCAGCTGCATTATCTCCTAATCAGTCAAGGCCACACCAGCTTCTCTTGCAGCAACATCAACACCATGCTAGCACCTATAGCATTACCAGCACAGATCAAACAAATTTGACTCCAATGCTTATAACTTCAGTTGGAATTCTTCTCAAACCACCAGCTTAGTCACCTGCAACACATCTCAAAAAAAATCACCTAAACATTCATCTATGTAGCAACAGCTGCTTCAATGCAACTTTAAAGCCACCAGACCAGCTTCAGTAACTCCCAGCCATCTGGCCATTACACAAAACCATGTCTCAACAGCAAAACAATACTACCACTAACTCCACCTTCAGCTGCACCTCAGTCTCCAGCTAGCCATCTGCTCACCATGAGCATAATCAACAACACTGCAAGTGCTTCCATTTTCCACCCTGATTCTCTTGAACAAGTTACTGCTAGAGAACACACTCTTGAGCCACTGTTGTGCAATCCAAAACCACCACCATTCTATCTGTAGCTTGCATCTCAGATTCATCACAACATCTTCAAAGTTCTTCTTCCAACATCTTAGGCCATTAACACCTGCAATTCCTACCCTGTGACACAACCATACCACCACTGCCAATTCATTCAAGCTCAAGCACCTCATCTTGATTAAAATCTCATCTTCCATCAACTCTCTGAGTTCCATCCTTTGCAGCTTAGCAACACAGCCATCATCTCAGTTCTTGCAATCTTTGATTGCCTGCAATGCTCAAGCACAGAACCATCTCCACTTGCGACTCAGTCCCAGCTATGAACTGCAACACAACCTACAGTGGCCAACTCCAGTTGCACCTGCTATGCCCATTTCACCATAGAACCATTCCATCCAAACCCATTTCTTCACAGCTTCAATGACTAGCAATAACTCCATGAATCAACAACATCTGGGTCTTTGTCAATCTAAGACCCTTCTCTCAACAACACCAGCCCCACAGAACCCTTATTCTGACTCCACCAACACAAACCCATCTAATAAATTCACTTACCAAGCCTAAGCTCCATTTCTTGCATACAAACCATGGCAGCAAGTTCATTTTCCTCCCTGTAACAGCAACATCAATAACTACAGTTTACCCATTCTACATATTCTCAATACACCACACCACCATTTCCTGGCGCAATGCTTGTAAATTTCTCACAATCACTGTAGAGCTACATTTTCAACTCCATCCTTCATCTCAACTGCACATCACCAAAAACCCATTCCTTGGCTCCATCATTCTCTTTACTTCATTGCAATTCTTCTCAACTGAGTTTTAATAGAACCCCTGGGACACAGATTAAACTAGAGCTTGAAATGGTGAAAAAGTTTATTCAGGCAATTACATGAACATGTTTTGCGCATAACATGGTGGTGTTGTCATCACTCAAGAAATCATCCCATGTACTCTCCATTTCCCTGCAACTTGAAACCCAAAGCAACAGTACCCAGATCTCCATTCCCTACTCAACTTCTCAATCAAATCTCAAACCCTGAGTTCTCCTCTTCTCTTCGATTGCAGCAGCAATAACTTCTTTTAGCTTTGAATTCCTCTCTCGTTTTTAATCTCTTAATCTCTCTGCCTTCTCTCAGTTTTCTCAAACTTAGCCAGCATCCACATTTTCTTCTTTCTCAATTTCAGTGATGGAAGAAGCGATGAATGAGAGAAAATATCTCTCAAATTTAGGTTAGAATTATTGGGGTGGTTATTGACACCCCAGTACATAGGCTAGGGGATAACCCAATAGATACCCCATAACAGGCGGCCACCCTTTAACACCAGCTCGCTGTCTTTAGTGCTCCTGTAGGACTAGTCGACCAAGACCAGGCTCCAAATGGTATTCTCCATGAAATGACAGCTCTGACCTTCTGCCCAAATTTGGATTATTCCTTCTTCTTTTCTTCCGTGCGCTAACAGCAACCGTCCCTTATTTCTCATATTCACTAATACTCTTCAATGAGAATCATTACTAAAGTTGTCGTGCTTTTCAGACAGAATTCGCATCACTAAAGCCGACAAACTTTTTAGACAAGGATGAAGAAATAAAAGCAAATATGAAAAATAATCGCCTCCAACTCTTTTGCCATGTTTCCTCCTCTTTTGAACCGAATGACTCCAAAGTACCTAAATACTCAAAAACAAAACATAAGATACATAATTTACAAGAAAAATAGCAAAGAAAGCATAAATACTAGATATAAAATTAGGTGTTTATCACACCTATCAAATTCCCCCACACTTAGACTTTGCTAGTCCTCGAGCAAATCAAACAAAAATAATTATAAAGCATACATACAACTCCGTCTCGTCGAGGCTACGGTTACTCTAAGCATAAATAACAAGCCTTTAAACCCCTAGGCGTCCCTAGTGGACGAGTTTTAGTCTCGTGAAGGTTTTCAAGAGGTCTGCCTACAAAACCTATATTTCAAACTCCATCTATTTGTGACAAATCAATGAATGAATCCAAAATGACTACAGGAGGAGGTACCTTGCATAAATTCAATTCATATATTAGTAAAGCTTTAATTAGATAGTTGAACAAGCCACAATACTCGGAAACTAACAAACCACAATCACAATGAAAAGATTAAGAAGATGGATATAGATGTAGATGTTGGCGAATATTCACAAGTGTTCGATGTTTCCCATATCTGTCTGAAGGTCACTGATAAGATGAACCTATTCCTATTGGATTGAGCTACTTGGTATGAATTCTACATCAACTCACTAGCATATACAAGGGAACCAGGAGTGACTTTATTCAACCAATATAATACTTTCCTTCTTTTTCTTTTTTTCACTTTTTTTTTTTAATTTTTTTTAGACAACATGATTGGATCAAACTGGATCCAAGCGCATGATTCTTGTCAGCAAGTACATGATAGTTTCCTTGGATCCTGCATTCCACGCTTGTTTAGGCGACGGAGACAGGGACTACGTTTCACACATACTGTTATTCCTAAGTGTCTTTTTATTCCGTTTTGGTCTAATTGGTCGGTCTTTTTTGTTTTTTGTTTTTCTTTTTTCTTTTTCTTTTTAGTAACTCAATCACTCTATTTCATCCTAGCAGTAATAACACGTCGATGTTTAGTGACCCACCAAAACACTTAGAGAACAATAGATAAATATGGAAAAATAAAAATAGAACGTGATATGGTGATATTCCAAGATATGGTAACAACTATCATGTTAATTGTAATTTCTGAGCTATGTTCGTCCCGTTTAGTTAATTGGTTCCTCAACTCCTGCATTCAAAATGGTTCCATCCACTAATGGTGTCATCCTAAAGGCACAAGTTTCTAGATTTCGGAGTTCAAAAAGCACAAATGTTTTCTTGGTTTTTCTATTTTTCTGATTTTTTTTTTAAAAAAATGCATAAAACACACTAAAAAAACTATACAAACATATAAATGCTCCCCCACACTTAAACTTTACATTGTCCTCAATGTAAAATTGAATCGTCCAAAGAAAGTTCAAGGTGGGAAATTCTGCAAATGATATGCAAAAACAAAGAAAATAAAGAGCAAAGCAAATGCAGAAAAATAAAAAGATAAGGGTAAAGATACAAAACCGGTGGGTTGCCTCCCACTTAGCGCTTGGTTTAAAGTCGTCAGCCCGACGTACTCCTTGTTCACTAAGACTCCTCCAGAGGGAGTGCATCCACAAAGTTCACACCTTCCACAACTTCGGAAGTAAAGTTCTCATAATATGGTTTCAGCCGGTGTCCATTCACTTTAAACTCCTTTCCTGTAGCAATACTACGAATTTCTACTGCACCATGAGAAAACACATTAGTAACAATAAAAGGTCCGATCCAACGTGACCTTAATTTACCCGGAAATAATTGCAAGTGAGAATTAAACAAAAGCACTTTCTGCCCAACACAAAATTGTTTTCTAGAAATCATAGAATCATGAAATGCCTTAGTTTTCTCCTTGTAAATGCGCGAGCTTTCAAATGCATCATTGCGTAACTCTTCTAGCTCTTGGAGTTGCAACTTCCTTTGTTTTCCAGCACCATCTAACTCCAAATTGCATTGCTTAATAGCCCAAAACGCCTTATGTTCAATCTCAACGGGTAGGTGACAAGGCTTACCGTACACAAGCCTAAAGGGAGACATCCCAATAGGTGTCTTGTATGCGGTTCTATAAGCCCACAAAGCATCATTAAGTCGCATGCTCCAATCTTTCCTTGTTGGATTCACCGTCTTCTCTAGTATGGATTTCACCTCTCGGTTCGACACCTCGGCTTGTCCATTGGTTTGGGGATGATAAGGTGTTGCAATCTTGTGCGACACATTGTACTTCTACAACAATCCTTGTAAGAACTTGTTTTTGAAGTGAGATCCCCCATCGCTAATTATGGCTCTTGGAATTCCAAACCTTGCAAAAATGTTAGCTTGCACAAAATCTGAAACCACTTTAGAATCATTAGTTGGGGTGGCCTTAGCTTCCACCCATTTCGAGACATAATCAACAACAAGTAAGATATAAAAATTCCCATGGGAGTTGACAAAAGGACCCATAAAATCAATACCCCATACATCAAAAACTTCAATAAATTGAATAAAAGTTTGTGGCATTTGATTTTTAGCACCTAAATTGCCTGTCCTTTGGCACCTATCACAAGTTGTGCAAAATATATGTGCATCCTTAAACAAAGTTGGCCAATAAAAACCGCTTTCAAGTACCTTGTGAGTTGTTCTTTTACTCCCAAAATGTCCTCCGCAAGCATATGAGTGACAAAAAGACAAGATAGAGTTAAATTCAGATTCGGGAACGCACCTTCTTATTACTTGGTCGCTGCCATGCTTCCATAAGTATGGATCATCCCATATATATTGGTTCCCTAACCTCTTAAGTTTGTCCCTCTCAGCATGAGACAAGTTCTTTGGGATTTGTTTAGTTACCAAGTAGTTCACAATATCCGCATACCATGGTTCTCCAAATGCAATTGAGAATAGTTGCTCATCCGGGAAACTTTCACGCAACGGGATAGCTTCCTTGTCCACAGCAAGACGGCTCAAATGATCCGCAACGGTGTTCTCAATTCCTTTCTTGTCTTTGATTTCTATATCAAACTCTTGCAAGAGTAAAATCCATCGTATGAGCCTCGGTTTCGCCTCTTTCTTTGTAAGCAAGTACCTAAGTGTTGCATGATCTGAAAAGACAACAAATTTTGTACCAATTAGATAAGAGCGGAACTTTTCGAAAGCAAAAACAATAGCTAATAACTCTTTTTCAGTGGTAGTGTAGTTTTGTTGGGCTTCATTTAACGTTCTAGAAGCATAATAAATGGCATGAGGTATCTTCCCCACACGCTGCCCAAGCACCGCACCAACCGCATAATCACTTGCATCACACATGAGCTCAAAAGGCTTGATCCAATCCGGTGGTTTAATGATAGGGGCTGAAATCAAAAGTTCTTTCAAATGATTGAATGCCGCCACACACTTCTCATCAAAGTTAAAAACCACATCTTTTTGCAATAAGGTACAAAGTGGTGATGCTATCTTGGAAAAATCCTTAATGAATCTATGGTAAAAACCTGCATGACCAAGGAAAGAACGAATCTCCCTCACCGTAGTGGGAGGGGTTAGAGCACGAATAAGGTCTATCTTAGATTTATCAACTTCCAAGCCTTTAGAAGATACTATATGGCCTAAAACTATGCCATGAGTTACCATAAAATGGCACTTCTCCCAATTAAGCACAAGATTTGTTTCAACACATCGTTCAAGGATTAGTGACAAATTGTTCAAACAAAGGTCAAATGAATCACCAAAGACACTAAAGTCGTCCATGAACACTTCGATTATGTTTTCAACATATTCTGAAAATATACTTACCATACACCTTTGAAAAGTAGCTGGAGCATTGCACAAGCCAAAAGGCATCCTTCGATAAGCAAAAGTACCAAAAGGACAAGTGAAAGTGGTTTTCTCTTGATCCTCCGGTGCTATCACAATCTGATTATAACCTGAATAGCCATCAAGAAAGCAATAATAAGAGTGCCCAGCTAAACGTTCAAGCATTTGATCAATAAAAGGTAATGGAAAGTGATCTTTTCTAGTAGTGGCATTCAATTTCCTATAATCAATACAAACCCTCCAACCGGTTTGCACACAAGTTGGGACAAGTTCATTCTCATCATTCTCCACCACCGTCACACCTGATTTCTTTGGTACAACTTGTACCAGGCTCACCCACTTGCTATCGGATATGGGGTAGATAACACCCACTTCCAAAAGCTTGAGTATCTCCTTTTTCACAACTTCCATCATAGGGGGATTCAAATGACGCTGCACTTCCCTCGTAGGCTTTGCATCGTCCTCCAAACGAATCTTATGCATGCAAACGGCAGGGCTTATACCCTTGATATTAGCAATTGTCCATCCTATGGCCGTCTTGTGCTTCCTTAGAACCCTTAGAAGTTTTTGCTCCTATAATTCACTAAGCTCGTTAGAAACAATCACAGGTAACTCTTCATTGTCACCCAAGTACAAGTACTTTAAGTGACTAGGAAGAGGTTTCAATTCTAACTTTGGAGATTTAACAATAGAAGGTAAAAGTTTTTCATCACTGCATGGTAAAGAAATAAAAGAGATATTATGAGTTTCCGGGCATCCTTGTAGTGAATTGAGATCACCAAGGGCTTCTTTGACCTCATTACCACATTCTACACCATTATCAATGGATGTAGTTAGAACGGTTTCCAAAGCATCATCACCATTCAATTCAAACATTTGTTGTGCCAAAGTATCCATCACATCAACGGAGAAGCAAGAGTGGGCATCACTTGGATATCTCATCGTCTCGAAAATGTTGAAACGTATTACTTCCTCATCAAACTCCATAGTTAGTGTTCCCTTATCCACATTAATAATGGTCTTCGCCGTTTTCATGAAGGGACGCCCAAGTAGCAATGGAAGAGACGAGTCCGGTGAACCTTCATCCATCTCTAAGACACAAAAGTCAGCAGGAAATACTAGTTGATTAACCTGCACAAGAACATCCTCAACAATACCCATACGGTATACATTAGAACGATCGGCTAATTGCAACACAATTTCAGCCTTTTTGAGAGGACCTAAATCAAGCGACTTATACATAGATGCAGGCATAACATTAACGGATGCACCTAAGTCTAACATTGCTTTGTTAAATGTAGTGGTACCAATTGTGACGGGGATGTCAAAGCTACCCGGGTCTTTGCATTTCAGTGGGAGTTTGTGTTGTAAGATTGCCGAAGCATTCTCCCCCACACTAAGCACTTCATTACCTTTGAGCCTTTTCTTATTGGTACACAAGTCCTTCAACACTTTTGCATACTTTGGAACTTGCTTTATAGCATCAATGAGTGGTATGTTCACATGAATCTTCTTAAGAACGTCTAAAATCTCCTTTTCTAGTGCCTCCTTCTTAGAATTTGCAAATCTGCGAGGAAAAGGTAAAGGAGGAACATAAGTAGGAATAGGAGTTTTAGAGTTAGGAATAGGTACCTCAGAAGTTTGGGGAGAATCCTCATTCTTCTCCTCCAAAACAGATTCCTTTGGTGCTTCCACCTTGCCCGAATCAGCAACTTCGGGTGGCACAAGTTGTGTACCACTTCTCAACGTAATTGCATTCACACCCTCTTTTGGGTTAATATGTTGAGAAGGGAGTTTCCCACTATTTTGTTCCTTCAATTGGTTTATCTCAAGAGCCATAGAACCAACTTGGGTTTGCAACTCTTTCATTGTGCTCTCCGTTCTTTGCATAAAAGATTTCATCAACTCTTTCATACTTGATCCCTGATTTTGAGGTTGTTGTTATTGAAATTGAGATTGTTGAAATTGTTGACGCGGCTGGAATTGTTGTTGTTGAGGTTGAAATCCACCCGAATTTTTGAAAGTAGGTTGTTGAATCGCTCCTTGCTTGTTCGCATAGATAAAATTGGGGTGATCTCTCCATCCCGGATTGTAAGTATTGGAATAAGGATCATACCGTCTTGGCTGATTTGGAAAAACCGCATTAGCTTGCTCATTGATGTCTTCATACCCATGAGAATTTGGTATCACCGCGGCTAAAACTTGTTGTAGCATTGCTGTGATGTTTCCCATTTGTTGACGAAGTTCCTCCACCTCGCTTACTTCATTGACTCGCCGAAGAAGCACATCCGAACCACGACTCAAGAATTATTGAGAGTTTGCTGCCATGTTTTCAATCAACTCTCTAGCTTGTGTCACCGACTTGCTCACTAGTGCACCACCACCCGCTGCGTCGATAAGATTCATATCACTTGATTGGAGTCCTTCATAGAAGTATTGGATGATCATGGCTTCACCAAATTGATGATGAGGACAGCTTGCCACCAACCTCTTGTATCGTTCCCAACAATCATATAACGATTCTCCGACATTTTGCTTCATTCCGCAAATCTCCTTGCGAATTTGAGTAGCCTTAGATGCAGGAAAATATCTCTCTAGAAAGAGTTTCTTGAGCCCATTCCAAGTTGTAACACTCCCGGAAGGCAAGTAGTATAACCAATCCTTAGCATTACCTTCCAATGAGAATCGAAAAACCTTCAACATAGCACCATCCGCCTCCATATTTGCTGGGAGCATAGCCATGACAATGGTGTGGAAATCCATAAGATGCTTGGTTGGATCTTCATTCACCAAACCATAAAACTTTGGTAATTCTCTAAGAAGTCCCGGCTTGATTTCAAAAGTGGAGTCGGTTTGAATGCAACCCTGTTGTATATCCAACTTGTGAGAAGCTAAGTCTTTAAGTGAACGATTTGCAGGGTCACCCATTGCTTCTTCTCCTTCTCCTTCTTCTTCAAAAGGAATATCGTGTTCTACTTCCTCTCCTTCTTGCCGAAGAGCTTCGTGTTCTACTTCCAAGTCGTGTTCTTCCGTTGTGCCTTGCCTTGGTTGGAGTATTGTGCCTTTTCGAGTAGCTATCCCGCACCTTGGATAATTCCAATCTTTAGAAGCCAGAGATTAGGTACCTTAAAAAACAATTCTCGCAAACAAGTGAGAAACAAGACAAGAAACGAAACACAAGTATGCAAGCAGAAAAATAAAAAGAAACTAAAAACTAGATAACAAGCCGAATGCCTCCCCTGCAGCGGCGCCAAAATTTGATGCGAGTCATATGCGTCAAAAATAATTCACTTCCTCACTCAACTAATATAAATATAGTATTCGATAAGAAAGAATTCGTATCCACAGAGAGGCGATTGTTGTTATGCAATTTTCAGATTCTTATGTAACCAAATAACCCAAGTTGTGTTTTTGTTTTTATCAAAGTAATAATACTAAATAAAGCAAAGTAAATAGTTGGAATAATCAATAAGGGGAAGATATTGGTTAAGGGATAGTATCATTCATAAACATGTATTTTTCATCTATGATTAGAATTGGTATTTAATCTCTCAATTATCAAAAGTCCTAGGATATCTTGATCGCAAGAGTATCCCGTTTATTTCCTGATTTAATCACAAACAACATTAAAAGATGCTATTGAGAAATCTTCTTAAAAAGCAACCTAAAGTGTAAAAACACAATTAGATTTAACTCCCTAAGAGCAATAAGTTCTATGAAATAAGACTAATCGATGCAAACAAACGTGTAAAAGCACTAATTCGTTTTAACAAAGGTTATGATTCATATGCGATTAAAAAGATGTATCACTACAAGTATTAAGCACAAGATGCTACTAAAAATCAGAGATAACAACTTTTACGTATTGAAAACCCTAATATAGCTTTAGAGATGAAAACAAATCCAATTAATTCCGGACTCAACCAAACTAGCATTCAAATCATATGATAATAAAACAATGAATCATAAACGATAAAATTGAGACAAAACTAATTCATAGAATCAAATAACATGCTTGAAGAAATCAACTTTTTATCCCATAACCAATTATTGTATTTAGCTACTCATATTCATGGAGTTCATCATCATAATATTCAAAGAAATTAGATGAAACATAAAAGAAAGCAAACCCTAGAAGTTATTCTCTGCAAAAAGCTCCAAGAATAGAATAAAAACGTGATCTATAATTGTGTAGAAAACTTCCTTTTTATAGCTTTTTCTCATTCCAAAAATAGGTTTTGTCTTCAAAGTCCATTAGTTGGAAATCCACCAACCCACGAGCAAGAGAAACCCATGTAGAAAATCTATCCCAAAAGTGGTCGCCGGAAAACTGGGTTTTTGACCGGAATTTAGCCGGAATCCGGCACCGGGAAGTCGTCGCCGATCACCTGAAAATTCTGTTCGTCGGAGGAATGTTCCGTTAAGAGATTCTGTTATCTTTAACTGTTGACTAACGGTCTTTAACAGTTGACCGCGTCAAGTTCTGAGTCACTGAGTCAGCTGGCTAACTCGGCTCACTGACTGAGTTGCCAGGCCAGAAGTCATTTGCACTGGCCAAACTCAATCCCAGCCATCTTGGCTGTATGTTCCACTGCCACTTCAATCCCTTCTCAGTCCATTTTACCAACTCCATCTGAGGTTTGTAGCAGCTGCATTATCTCCTAATCAGTCAAGGCCACACCATCTTCTCTTGCAGCAACATCAACACCATGCTAGCACCTATAGCATTACCAGCACAGCTCAAACAAATTCGAATCCAATGCTTATAACTTCAGTTGGAATTCTTCTCAAACCACCAGCTTAGTCACCTGCAACACATCTCAAAAAAAAATCACCTAAACATTCATCTATGTAGCAACAGCTGCTTCACTGCAACTTTAAAGCCACCAGACCAACTTCAGTAACTCCCAGCCATCTGGCCATTACACAAAACCATGTCTCAACAGCAAAACAATACTACCACTAACTCCACCTGCAGCTGCACCTCAGTCTCCAGCTAGCCATCTGCTCACCATGAGCATAACCAACAGCACTGCAAGTGCTTCCATTTTCCACCCTGATTCTCTTGAACAAGTTACTGCCAGAGAACACACTCTTGAGCCACTGTTGTGCAATTTAAAACCACAACCATTCTATCTGTAGCTTCAAAGTTCTTCTTCCAACATCTTATGCCATTAACACCTGCAATTCCTACCCTGTGACACAGCCATACCACCACTGCCAATTCATTCAAGCTCAAGCACCTCATCTTGATTAAAATCTCAGCTTCCATCAACTCTCTGAGTTCCATCCTTTGTAGCTTAGCAACACAGCCATTATCTCAGTTCTTGCAATCTTTCATTGCCTGCAATGCTCAAGCACAGAACCATCTCCACTTACGACTCAGTCCCAGCTATGAACTACAACACAACCTACAGTGGCCAACTCCAGTTGCACCTGCTATGCCCATTTCACCATAGAACCATTTCAGCCAAACCCATTTCTTCACAGCTTCAATGACTAGCAATAACTCCATGAATCAACAGCATCTGGGTCTTTGTCAATCTAAGCCCCTTCTCTCAAGAACACCAGCCCCACAGAACCCTTATTCTGACTCCACCAACACAAACCCATCTAATAAATTCACTTACCAAGCCTAAGCTCCATTTCTTGCATACAAACCATGGCAGCAAGTTCATTTTCCTCCATGTAACAACAACATCAACAACTACAGTTTACCCGTTCTACAAATTCTCAATACACCACACCACCATTTCCTGGCGCAATGTTTGTAAATTTCTCACAATCACTATAGAGCTACATTTTCAACTCCATCCTTCATCTCAACTGCACATCACCAAAAACCCATTCCTTGGATCCATCATTCTCTTTACTTCACTGCAATTCTTCTCAACTGAGTTTTAATACAACCCCTGGGACACAGATTAAACTAGAGCTTGAAATGGTGAAAAAGTTTATTCAGACAATTACCTGAACATGTTTTGCGCATAACATGGTGGTGTTCTCATCACTCAAGAAATCATCCCATGTACTCTCCATTTCCCAGCAACTTTAAACCCAAAGCAACAGTACCCAGATCTCCATTCCCTACTCAGCTTCTCAATCAAATCTCAAACCCTGAGTTCTCCTCTTCTCTTCGATTGCAGCAGCAACAACTTCTTTTATCTTTGAATTCCTCTCTCGTTTTTAATCTCTTAATCTCTCTGCCTTCTCTCAGTTTTCTCAAACTTAGCCAGCAACCACATTTTCTTTATCTCAATTTCAGTGATGGAAGAAGCGATGAATGAGAGAAAATATCTCTCAAATTTAGGTTAGAATGATTGGGGTGGTTATTGACACCCCAGTACATAGGCTAGGGGATAACCCAATAGATACCCCATAATAGGCGGCCACCCCTTAACACCAGCTCGCTGTCTTTAGTGCTCCTGTAGGAATAGTCGACCAAGACCAGGCTCCAAATGGTATTCTCCATGAAATGACAGCTCTGACCTTCTGCCAAAATTTGGATGATTCCTTCTTCTTTTCTTCCGTGCGCTAACAGCAACCGTCCCTTATTTCTCATATTCACTAATACTCTTCAATGAGAATTATCACTAAAGTTGTCGTGCTTTTCAGACAGAATTCGCATCACTAAAGCCGACAAACTTTTCAGACAAGGATGAAGAAATAAAAGCAAATATGAGAAATAATCGCCTCCAACGCTTTTGCCATGTTTCCTCCTCTTTTGAACCGAATGACTCCAAAGTACCTAAATACTCAAAAACAAAACATAAGATACATAATTTACAAGAAAAATAGCAAAGAAAGCATAAATACTAGATATAAAATTAGGTGTTTATCACACCTATCAGGAATCAAGGTCGATCCAGACAAGACGAAAGATATTACCACCATGCCTCCACCGCGCACCGTGAAAGAACTCCAGATTTTTATGGGCAAGGTAAATTACATTCGACTCTTCATTCCTGTATTAGATCAGCTCATTACTTCGTTCACCCCTCTATTGAATAAAGGAGCAAGCTTTACATGGATGACTGTTCAACAAGAAGCATTTCAGAAAATACAACAGATACTGTTATCATCGGCTGTCATGAAATCTCCAATGCAAGGCCGACCACTGATACTTTACACGACATCCAGTGATGTCGCTATCGGAGCACTCCTCGCTCAAGAAGACGATGAAGGCATCGAACGACCGATCTACTACTTCAGTCGTACGATGCGAGATGCTCAACTCCGATACCCAAATGCTTAAAGAGCATGTTTGGCGTTAGTACATGCAATCCATAAATTCAGGCACTACTTACTATCCAACAAAGTCGTGCTCATCTCCAAGGCAGACCCTATAAAGTTTCTACTATCAAAGCCAGCCTTGATAGGAAGACCAGCAAAATGGTTACTTCAGATGTCAGAATTTCACATAGCATGTACGCCACCAAGAGCAATCAAAGGACGGGCGGTAGCAGACTTACTCGCTTCTTTTCCAGGAGATGATGCAACAGTACTACATGAAGACGTACTTGGTGAATTTCCAGACATCTTGATCATCAAGGAAGAGACATGGCTTCTGTACTTTGACGGTTCCGCTACTCCTAGCAATGACACTAGAGGATCCGGCATAGCGCTCATCTCTCCAACCGGAGAGGTTTTCTCATATTCATTCAAGCTAGATTTCCACTATACCAACAATTCAGCAGAGTATGAAGCCTTCTTATTGGGATTATCCTTGGCCAAGCAAGTTGAAGAAACACATCTCGAGATAAGGGGAGATTCAAAACTACTGGTTAACCAAATAAATTGAACATATTCCCTTAAAGAAATCACAGTGGCTCCATTCAGAACTGAAGCCCAGCGGCTGCTGACCTACTTCACTGATACAACGATCATCCATACTGGGCGAACCAACAATAAGCATGCTGACTGCCTGGCAACTCTCGCCTCTAAGTTGCAATTTGAAGGAGCAAAAAAGACAATCACTGTGCAATGATGTGCTGTTTCATCTACATGGCTTGCTCAAGTTGAAGATATTTAAGCAGGTGATTGGCGAGCACCTATTATTCATGAATTGAACAGTTCTCTTTCAGAAGGGAAAGTCAGTCTCAAAGAGTTGAAGAATTATTTCTTACTTCATGGAGCATTATATTATCGAAACTCTGATGGGTCTTGATCACGATGTCTTGGACATGAGGAGGCAGACAAGCAACTCAAGAGCATACATGAATAAACCTGTGGACATACACTGGTGGTAACACTTTACCGAAATCTTCAAAGAATGGGATACTATTAGCCTTCCATGGAGGTTCAATCAAGAGCTCTGCAAAAGTCATGTCCCGACTGCCAGACGCCTCCCCATCACTTGGAAGTTCTAACATCCCATCATACCGGGGACTGGAGGGAACCTTACATTAATTACCTTCAGGACAATGAAAGAAAGAAAGAAATAAACAGTCAAGCTCATTCAGAGAGATAAGAGATTTGTTTTTCTCGATGGGATTTTATATCGCAGAAGTTTTGGTGGAAACCTACTGAGATGCTTAGCTGAGCATGAAATCCCAACGATTCTGAAGGAGATGCATGATGGAGAGCATCAAGGAAAGAAGAAATTATTTCTCCAGGTTCATGAGAAATATTACTGGCCGACCATGGAAGATGATGCAGCTGCACACGTTCAAAGATGCCATCAATTCCAATTCCATGGTAATCTCATCCACACTCCTTGTCTCCCATTGAACTCTGTGAATAGTTTATGGCCCTTCTATAGCTGGCGACTGGACATCATCGGGAAAATCAGTCTAGCATCTTCGAAGCATCATGAATACATCATCACTGCAACCGAGTATTTCACCAAATGGGTTGAAGCTGTTCCTCTTCGAAGCACCACAGAAAGTCACGATCGCAGCCTTCATCAAAGAGTACATAATATGCAGATTCGGTGTTCCTAAACACATCGTCACTGATAATGGAACTCCTTTTGTCAACAATCATGTTACAGAATTGCTCGAAGAATATTGCATCAAAGCTTGTACAACCTTGATCCAACCAGGAACACACTAGTTTTGAAACTGATGATGCTTGTTAGAAGAAGACAGAGAAGATTGAGATATATTTTGGAAGAAAACAAGTCTGCTATTTAAAGGGAAAACACACCCTTTGAAGATGACTTTTCATCTTTGCATGAGTCCTTTCAGAGTGAACAGAAACGCCTCTTCGTCAATGTGTCCATTGGAGAAATAGAATTTCTGTACAGGTTTTCTAACTGTCATTTCTGCAGGTCGAACCCCGAAAGCTGCATAAATGACTGCATTCAAGGGTTTGACGAAAATATCCAACATTCTCCCCTTATTTTCAAAAAACCAAAATAAAATAAAATAAATAAAAAATTTGAAACTGGAGTGACTGCATCACCAAAGTGACTGCCTACGTACCCGAGTGGGATCAAGCCAACGTAGTTCAAGCTAAGTGGAGACAAAGCATCATCGTCGAGACCAATACATAAATGATAGGTACCTTCTGGGTTTGAACCTCCACTTAGTGTAAGATATTCAAAGCTTCATCGAGGTCCTATGGTGAATTTAATCTTGAACCAAGTACCCCTTGTGATAAAGCCGGAACCTCCACACATATTGATTTCATGGGAATAGTGTGTTCCATAGCTCGCACATTAATGGCCCTATGCTTTCTCCTGAAATTCATGAGTCCTTTTCTGAGAACGGTCTAAATCTCATAGGAAACGGCCTGATTTCCAAACACTCATATAGGTAAGTCTCGAAGGTGTTTCTGCGAGACACCTTGTGATAAAAGTTAGACTTATTAAGGATTTTCATCCATCCCTAAGATCATGCAGAATCCGTACACTACAAGGAAAATGGGAAATTTAGTTTAGTGTACCACAACCACTGCAATAACTTGTTAGTACCACATTGAACTTAGTTTATCTTTTTCAAGATATAACATAAGTTGGGTTCCCATTATTGGTGATTAAATAGACCTGAGTCCCATCTCCTTACACTTTATTGAATACACATCCTTTGGTAGACACTTTGTGAAAGGATCTGCCAAGTTCTTTTTCGATTCAATATAGTTTACTGCAACTACTCCCTTCTTAAGTAATTGCCTGACAATCTGATGTCTAAGACTAGCATGTCTTGACTTTCCATTATAAGTCTTGTTTGAGACCTTATAGATCGTAGCCTGATTGTCACAGCTAATCATAAAAGAGGGAGTTGGCTTCATCCATAATGGGATTTCTACTAGTAAGTTTCTAAGCCATTCTGCCTCTTTACATACATCTGTTAGTGCAATTAATTCTGACAACATTGTTGAGTCAGCAATACAGGTCTGCTTCTTCGAACTCCAAGACACAGCAGCACCTCCCAATGTAAATATCCATCCACTGGTAGATTTAGATTTGGATTCTACATTGTTCCAGTTCGCATCACTGTATCCTTCCAATACAGCGGGATATCTCTGGAAGTGTAAACCATAGTTTATGGTTCCCTTCAAGTAAGCCAACACTCTTGAAATTGCCTTCCAATGTTCAATTCCAGGGTTACTTGAGAAACGACATAGCACTCCCACCGCTTGGGCTATGTCCGGTCTTGTGCAATGCATGGCATACATAAGACTACCAACAACACTTGAATACTCAAGTTGTTTATAAGCCCTTTCAGTGTTCTTCATTAACTTCACACTGGGATCTAGATGGGTAGGTGCTGGTTTGTCATCAAAATGACCATATTTCTTGAGAAATTTCTCAATGTAATGAGATTGGGTTAAAACCAACTCATCTCCCTTTCTTAGGATTTTGATTCCTAAGATCACATCAGCCTCCCCTAGATCTTTCATGTCAAAGTTAGAACTGAGGAATTTCTTAGTTTCCTCCACAATTGACAAGTCAGTCCCAAAAATAAGCATGTCATCAACATACAAACATAGAATCACACACTCAGATTTATCTTGTTTACTATAGATACATTTATCAGCATCATTCACAACAAAACCATATGACAAAGCTACTTTGTCAAACTTCTCATTCCATTGCATGGGAGCTTGCTTTAAGCCATAGAGAGATTTCACTAGTTTACACACTTTCTTCTCTTGGCCTGGCAATATGAAACCTTCAGGTTGTTCCATATATATCTCTTCTTCTAAATCACCATTTAGAAAAGCGGTTTTGACATCCATTTGATGTATAACTAGCTTATGAATAGAGGCTAGTTCAATCAAGCAACGAATAGATGTGATTCGTGTAACAGGTGCATATGTATCAAAGTAATCAATACCATGTTGTTGTTTGTAACCCTTAGCAACCAATCTGGCCTTAAACTTATCAATGGTACCATCATCATTCAACTTTCTCTTGAATATCCATTTACATCCTATTGCCTTAGCACCAGGAGGTAAATCACAATATATCCAAGTTCCATTTGTCAAATGGGAATGCTTTTCATCATCGATAGCTTCTTTCTAGAAATTAGCATCTCTGGAGCTTATTGCCTCAGCATAGGTTTTAGGATCAAATTCATCATGCATATTATACACGGTAGTGCTAAGAATTTCATTCTTATCACCCTCTACAAGGTAATATTTGAAATCTGGGTCAGGCCTTTTCTCTATTCTTCCTCTCTTACTTTTCCTAGGCTCAATATTTTCAGTAGGAACTGAAATATCATTGTTTTGTATAGAGGAGGAAGGTTCATCATTGTTATCAATCTCCATTGGTTCTAGACTTGGTAACAATGGGTTTTCAGTAGGTAGTGACTGAGAACTTGTTCTTGTCATGCTTTCAAAAAATTCAACGTCTACAGATTCTATAATCTCAAAAGTGTCAAGGATTAAACATCTGTAAGTAATACTATTAAGCGAGTATCCAACGAAAGCACACTTATAAGCTCTATTTCCTAACTTTGGTCGTTTAGGTTCGGGTTTTCTAACATATGCTAGACAACCCCATGCTTTGAGTCTTTTCAAATTGGGTTTTCTTTTAAACCAAAGTTCATAAGGGGAAACATTCTTCTTTTTCAAAGGTACTCTATTCAAAATATAGCATGCAGACAACATGGCTTCACCCCACAAAGAATTAGGCAAACCAGAACTAATAAGCATAGCATTAACTATGTCAATCAAAGTCCTATTCTTTCTTTCAGCAATACCATTTTGTTGAGGTGTATATGGTGCAGTAAATTCATGTATTAAACCATGCTCTTGACAAAATACAGTAAATTCAGTAGGATAATATTCACCACCACGATCAGAACGTAATACTTTATTTTTCTGTTCTAATTGTGTTTCCACTTCGGCTTTGTAAATTCTAAATTTATCAAAGACTTCATCCTTAGATTTCATCAAGTAAGTATAGGCATATCTAGTACTATCCTCAATAAAAGTGACATAATATTTGTGACCCACGAGTAACTTGATTTTTCAAATCACCAACATCACTATGCACTAATTCAAGTAAGGAAGAGTTTCTTACAACAGATTTAAAAGATATCCTAGTTATCTTCGCTTGCACACATATTTCACACTTAGAAACATTATCAAAGTTGCAATTGGAAATTAATCCTAATGTGTTCATGTTTCTAAGATAACCATAATTCACATGTCCTAGTCTAGCATGCCATAAATCAACAGAGTCAACAATATAAGCAGAAACATTATTCATTAAATTAAGCTTAACCATTCCGTTACATGGGTATCCTTGTCCAATAAACTTTCTGTTTTTGGACAGTACAAACTTATCAGATCCAAACTTAACCTCGAAACCTTCCTTGTTAACAAGGTTTCCAGAAACAAGGTTTTTACATATGTCAGGGACATGTAATACATTGGTAAGGGTAACGATCTTTCCCGAAGCAAACTTGAGTTCAACAGTGCCTTTGCCATGTACTTTACTAGGAAGACGATTTGCAGAAATCACATCTTCTCATACAACAGGCTCATATGTCTTGTAAAGATTTCGGTCTTTACAGATATGAATGGTTGCACCAGTATCGTACCACCATCCACTTCCATGATCTGCAACAGTATTGGCTTCTTGCACAACAATGACAAGTTTAGAATCATCGACCATATTTGCCTCCTTTTGTTTCTTGAGCTTTTGACGACAGTCACGAGAAATATGGTCGGGTTTCTTACAAAAGAAGCAAGGGCCCCTTTTCTTACCCTTCTTGTTTGGATCTTGCTTCTTAAACTGAGAATCATTCTGAACTTTCAAAGAATTCGAAGTTTTCGATTCTTGGACATGATTAATCTTAGAATGATTTTCAGTTTGCTGACTATCCTTAATCTCACGCTTACGAGCATCTTCTTCAATGCGAAGATGACGCTGCAAGCCCTCTAAGTCATAATCAGTTTCAGCATGCTTAAGTTTCTTCTTGTAACTATTCCATGAAGGGGGGAGACGAGAAATAATAACCCCAACAATGAATGAACTTATAAGATCAATACCAGCATCTTTAAGATGATTAACAATAAGCAAAAGATCATCGACTGGAAATGATAGACTTATCACAACCATTTTCCAATCCATAAAATTGCAAACCAGGAACTTCCTGTTACGGCCTCAAATCTTATATTTGTTTTCCAAAGTGCAGTCCATAGTTCCTTTGCAGTTCCATAAGTACGATGAGCATTGTAAACGTTCAACCCCAAAGCATTCAGAATGTGACCTCGGCACATGAAATCATCTTCTTCACGCTTCTTTCGCTTTCTCTTCAATTCCTCATCGTCCTTGTCAGAGCAGAGGGAATAACCTCTAACCCATCCTCCGAATGTACCAAAGTTTCAGAAACATAAGATTGAATTTGAGAGTTTCCTGCCAGCGAGTAAAACCCTCTCCTTCAAACCGTTCTAACCTATTAAAAGTCTGATTCATGACTTGCAGTGATTGCGCAGCAGCCATTGAAGATTCACCATCCATGTCGATAATAATTGTCGAAAACTGTTGGAAAAATAGTACTAAAACAGGGTGAAAAGAATTGTTGTATTAGGGTTCAAGGCTCTTATGAGAAGATTCTTTTCGACAATTATTCGACCCTTTCCCAAAGAGGAAAAATTGTACAAACATGTCAAAAAATATTGCCGTCAGGATACTTGAAGCCCCACAACAGATGTTGGATTCAAAGCTTGTACAACCTTGATCCAACCAGGAACACACTGGTTTTGAAACTGATGATGCTTGTTAGAAGAAGACAGAGAAGATTGAGATATAATTTGGAAGAAAACAAGTCTGCTATTTAAAGGGAAAACACACCCTTTGAAGATGACTTTTCATCTTTGCATGAGTCCTTTCAGAGTGAACAGAAACGCCTCTTCGTCAATGTGTCCATTGGAGAAATAGAATTTCTGTACAGGTTTTCTAACTGTCATTTCTGCAGGTCGAACCCCGAAAGCTGCATAAATGACTACATTCAAGGGTTTGTCGAAAATATCCAACAGGCTGTGCACTAGTAAGGCCTAGCCCCTGTACAGTTTTTCGCTTTTTTAATTTTATTGACCGAGTAAAAAAAAAAAAATTCTTTGCTGCCATTTTCTTAATTCACTGACAATATGAACAGCTCCAATGAACACAATCTCCTCCATTTATCACGTTCCTCCTTCAACTGATCTTGACCACCACTTTCCATTCTTCCTTGTTCTCTCCCTGCTATCCCAGCCATGACTTGACACCCATCTAAACTTAGTTAGCAGCAACACAAAACAAACCAACGAACCATGTTTGTTCTCAGCTCCTGTTGTTCCATTTCGAATGAATCCATTACAAATTCGAGAGAATAACCACCACTGTCACTGCCTGCAACCAAAACACACCCATTCTCCACTCGGTTCAATCACCACTGCCAACACCAGTTCATAGAGCTTGTTCCAATCCAGTCGAGAATAAACCTTCTACTCCCTTGTCTAACTCAACCAGCCAACAACCACCGAACTCAGCATCACCTCCATCGACTTATTCAGCGATGACAAATCAATGGCCACAGCTCCTCTTTACATTTCATGTCAGGCAGCGTATAAAATCCCAAATCTGGCCATTCACAGAAGACTTCAACTGCAGTACCTGTTGTTCTCTTGTTCAGTTTCAGCACCATCTCCCATTCAGTCTCAGCTTTCTCTACAGACCATGCAAAACCCATATACACCAACTGACGTTATAGCTACCACCACTGCAGTCATTTACTTCATTCACTAACATAAACTTCTTGTAAATAGTTCAATCTCAGGCAAACACATTCGAGTACCAGCAAACATATTTATCATTACTCCTTCGCAACTTCATTTCTTCATCGCTTATGTCTACTGTACTTCAGCTGAGTCCCCTAGTTCACGTCCATGGCATATAGAACCCATCACATCCACCAATTGTGTCATGCATGTACTATTAAAATCAGTAGCACCCAACTATCCTCATGTCTGCCATAACATAATTCCACCAATGCAAAAATACGCCATTGAAATTGAGCTCAGATTCCTTTGTAAAGGAATGGGATGTAGTGATATTGAAACACTACAAAATGACATGGTTAGAAGACACGTCCACTGTTTCTCTTGGACTATTAGTGAAATCACATCACATGCTCAAATAAAGAAAACTCTTCTTTGTTTAATTTAGTCAATGCCTCTGGTGGTGTGGCACTTGAGTTGGCCATCCATCCAACCAACAAACTTTAATTTGCCTCTGAATCTTTAGGCACGGTAAATCAAAAATGCCAATTTAGCTTCTAGTTATGTTAATTTTCCTCCGGTGATCATATCCCGTTGTACTTTCTACAAAAGCACTAAAATGATATTGTTAGCCAAAATATCAAGTCCTAGTTAATATAAATATGGATATAAAATGTAGCACTTACGTGCTTATCAACACCCCCACACACTTATATTTTGCTAGTCCTCGAGCAATATAGAAAATTGACCAGCTACACAGTTGGTCATATAATAAGAGAGAGACCCGCTACACAGCTGTTCATATAAAAAAATAGTTTTTTTTTAGACCCGCTACTGATAGAAAAATTTGTATGCCTGATTTATCTTGATTCTATATATTGATAGTGCTCATTTTTGTACTTATTATGGTGTTTTAGGTATTTTTGGCCAATAAACATTTTTAGAAAAATCGGCTCGAAAAGTTGTCTAAGGCACCCGGAGGACACATGCTATTCTGACTCTCACTACTGGTAAGGAGTAACCCAGGACAACTATTATTCGCAGACCGTAATTGGATAGGGGGAAGTCATCTTCCAAAATTCAAATTCAGAATTTGGCGGGAAAAATTTGCAAGCACGAACAGATTTTAAGGTTCGACTCTTGGGCATGATTTAATGAGATTCAATCGCAGATTTCATGGTCTAGGCCTGTTTTGGCAATACAATGCTGGTATGGATGATTATTTGGGCTGAAATTGGCTAGATATCGATTTGAAGCAAAAACAGGGCATGAAAGATACTCGGCTTCTGTGTGTTAGAATTGGAAGTTTTGGGAAGATATGGGGAGATATTTTCGAGGGATTTGGATAGGATTGATATGTGCATAATGATGACGTGTTTGAAATCAAAAGAAAGAAAGAAATCTCATTAAATAGCTAGTTATCACGTTAAACATGAAAAGTGAATATCTCTCGGGTTTCTCTTGGTTGATAAACAAGGAAGTTGTGGATAAAACAAGGAGGATGTCTTCCCTGATATGATTTGGCTCTATTTAGAGGAAGTTGAAGTGTAGGAAGGAAACAATGGACGTGTCAAGAATATAAACCAGTGATGAAGTCATTACCGTAACTTGCAGAGAAGATATTTCTCGAAATAACATCACCTGTTGGCTATATAAAGGTTGGGTCGAGTCCCAGAAGGAGTTACGTACACTTAGGGAGAAGTTTAGAACATAACAGAGCATTAAAAAACCAAGTTGCAGAGATACAGGTGAGAGGAAGAAGAAGAACAGAAAACAACACTTAAGAAGAGTCGCAAAATCCGTGGCCTTTTCTTTCAAACTCAATACCATTTGTCACAATTTCTGTAACAACTACTTTCAGTTCGCAACAATTCTATGTTAGGGTTCTTTGTAATAGTGGTTTTATAACAATTATATCTGTTACAAACTCAACTGCTTTGTACTTTTTCTTCCTTGTGAACACCTTTGGATCAATGAAATCAACTTTCGAGCATATTTCCAACATGGTGAGTTGAACTTATTCTCTGGGGCGACGGAGAAAGCTATTTCGCCAGTGAAAAAGTGGTAACTTTTATTTTATTAATTTGTGCAATTTATTATATGATTATTTGCTTAGAACAAAAAATGGATTTAATGGCTTTTATTAAACAAATGTGATTTCTATTGATGGTATATGCTTAGCCTAGGTTTTGATGTCCCATACTCGATTTACAATTGTTCTTCTAGAAATCTACTTTTGCAATAATTAGAATCAACTTGAATGTGTAGATTACATAAATACAATTATCAAAATCACTTTGGAAATTGGTGAATAGTGGAATCCTAACCCCAGTCTCTCCCACTCTTGAAAACTATTTTAATTTAATTTGTTATTTTGGGATTAAAATATAAATCTAGAATCGAACTTTCACAAGTTTTAAACAAATTTTTTTCTACAACTAAAAAAATCTCATCAATTTTTGGCGCCGCTGACGCGGACTTGTCTTTAGGTTTTAGGTTTTTTATTTTTATTTTTATTTTCTTTGATTTTACTTTGGGTATTTTTGCTTTTGTTGTGCAGGTTTTGCTTGAAACGAATGGTGAAAAGTTAGACTTGCCATAAAAGTAGAAAGCCGGAGATTTTATTTTTAAGGACTTTTATTTTTGGTAGTTTTTATTTATTTTTGGACTTGTAATTTTCTTTTATTTTGTTGCTTGTTTATTTCATTTATTATTAAAAAAAACACACTTGCACACACCAATTGCATTTTCGTCCGGTACCGATTTTAGGAAAACAAGTGGTTTAGTACGGTGAACCCTCTGGGCGTTATCATCCGAAACACCACAAACCTCAGCCCCGCACCTTGGGTATATTTTGCTGTGGTAACCCAAGCTTACCTAAATTAGTGAGCCCAGCATTTGCACATGCACAAATTTTTAGTTGAATTCTTGTATGTTAAAATGTAAGAGAGACGCTCTAGGACGTCTTATGCGTGAAAAACCTAGAAGTGGTAGAGAGTCTTATTTTCGAACGTCCTGATTTTACTGAGGAGAGAATCCCTATTACTCAGGTAGAGCCATAAATGGCAACTTTGAAGGCCATGTTGAATCCTACTAGGACTACTCGTCCCTCATGTATCAGGCTAGCTGAAACATAAGCAAATTATGAAATTAAACATGGGACCTTACAAATGCTCCCAATCTTTTTAGGGAAAGAAAATGAAAACCCATGTTAGGGACTTTGAGGAAATTTGTAGTACCCTAAAAATTAGAAACCTTGATGATGATGCTTTGAAACTTAGGTTATTCCCTTTTTCCCTGAAAGATAAAGCTAAATCATGGCTATATAGTTTGGCTTCTGATTCCGTCCATACATATGAACAACTTACATCGGCCTTTCTGAACAAGTTTTTCCCTAGGCACAAAACATCGTCTATTAGGACGCAAATTTGGACGTTTTCTCAACAGGAGGGAGAATCTTTATATAGGTATTTGGAAAGGTTTAATGATCTATTAGCCCAATGTCATCATCATGGTTTAGAAAAGGTTAGGTTAGTTCAGATCCTTTATGAGGGTTTGGATTATTCCACTACGACCATAGTAGAACCTATGTGTACTGGTGGGTTTGAAAACCAAACAGTTGATGAGGCGATGACATTTTGAGTGAAATCGCCGAAAAGACCCAACAATTGGAAAAT
Organism: Papaver bracteatum; assembly: GCA_023529315.1. Classification (NCBI taxonomy): domain Eukaryota; kingdom Viridiplantae; phylum Streptophyta; class Magnoliopsida; order Ranunculales; family Papaveraceae; genus Papaver; species Papaver bracteatum. The sequence continues at coordinate 635,173 of JAJJWX010003305.1, read as the reverse complement.
AATAGGGGACCCCAGAAAACAATTCTTCTAGGCAAAGGAAACATTAATAGGGTAGAGGGAGGCTTTGAATCAGATGATAAAATTGATGTTATAGCAAAAAGGTTAGAAGCTTTAGAAGTGGGTCAGACTAGTCATAGAGTTGAGCCTTTTTGGGAAGGCCAGAATAATGAAGAGCAAGCGAATGCTCTTTATAATAACACTAGATTTGATAACCGTCAAAAGTTTAACCCATATTCAGAAACCTATAATCCTGGTTGGAGAAACCATCCGAAACTTTCGTGGTCTAAGGGCCAGAGTCAAGGTCAGTTCAGTAATTTTAATGCTCCCCAGGTTTTGGCTATACTAAGAATCCTTCAGGACCAGCATAGTTTCAGAATCCTCCAGATAAGAAAGTCATGAGCTTAGGAGAAACTTTTGCCTCATTTATTTGAAACACTGAAAAGATTCACCTATCACTTTCACATGGCATAGAAGAAAGTAAAAATATATGTCAAGCTAATTCTCAGGCTTTTTCCGAGTTAAAAAACCAGGTTAGTCAAATAAATGAGTCTTTGAGAGAAAAAGGTAAGTTCCTTAGTCAAACACAACCCAATCCTAGAGGAGTTCATGAAGTAGGTGCAAAACCATCGAATCAGTTGAATGCTAATACAACCCTTAGGAGTGGTAGAGTAGTGGACAATCAGGTAACCATCCCCGATAGTGAACATACTCTAGTTAACCCCTCAGGACCACCAGTAGCTGGAGAGACTGACAAAGTTCCTGATGATGCTAATTCGGTTCCTGAGAGGTTTGATTCTGTGCCTAGAGCCCCATTTCCCCAACTACTAGTACCAACCAAAAAGGAATCCCATTTTAATGACATATTGGAGGTTTTTAAGCAAGTTACCATAAACCTTCCTTTATTAGATGGAATTAAGCAACTTCCTACTCATGATAAATTTCTTAAGGATATGTGTACAAGAAAGAGAAAGATAAATGTCCCTAAGAAAGCCTTTTTAGATGCTCATGTAAGTTCAATCATCCAGAATACCACTACTCCTAAATATAAAGACCCAAGTTCCCCTACCATTTGTCGCACGATAGGTAATTACCGGGTAGAAAAAGCTTTACTTGACTTAGGAGCTAGTGTGAACTTACTTCTGTACCATGAGTACCTCGAGCTAGGGCTAGGTAAAATGAAACCTACCAAGATAATACTTCAGTTAGCTGTCAGTGAAAATTCCTCATGGTGTCATAGAGGATGTTATAATTGAGGTCAACAAGTTTATATATCCAGTGGATTTTGTTATCCTACATACCCAACTTGTCCTAGGCCCAGAAAACCAGATACCTATGATTTTAGGTCGCCCATTCTTAGCTACATCCAATGCGATTATTAATTGTCGAAATGGTATCATGAATTTGTCTTTTGGTAATATGACTATTGAGCTTAATATTTTCAATATTTGTAAGCAACCCTCTGAGTTATATGACTCGTCCTTTGAGGAGGTAAACATGATAGGAACCTTGGTTCATGAGTCATTACCAAACACTTTGCTAGAAGATCTATTAGAGAAATGCATATCCCACTTTGGGTTTGACTTTGATGATGATAGTATGATTAATGAGGTTAATGCTTTGCTAAATGATACCCCTTTGATGGACACTAATAATGGATGGAGACCTAAGTTAAAACTACTACCAGTTTCTAAATCTACTTTAATTCCTTCTTTAGAAGATCCCCCTAAGTTGGACCTTAAACCATTACCAGATACCCCGAAATATGTGTTTTTAAGCCCATCCGAGACTTTACCTGTGATTGTTGCTTCCGACTTGGATAGTGATTAGGAAAGTAGGCTAGTCACCATACTTCAAGATAATAAGGAAGCTTTAGGGTGGACCATAGCAGACATTAAGGGTATAAGTCCTACTATTTGTATGCATCATATTTATTTACAAGATGACACTAAACCCTCTAGAGAGATGCAATATCGACTGAACCATAATATGAAAGAAGTAGTTCGAACTGAAGTGCTTAAGTTGTTAGATGCGGGTATTATCTACCCCATTTCAGACAGTAAGTGGGTCAGCCCCGTTCAGGTTGTTCCCAAGAAATCAGGTATTACTGTAGTCCATAATGATAATAATAAATTAATCCCAACCCGAATAACCATGGGATGGCGTGTCTGTATCGACTATAGGAAATTGAACAAGGTCACAAGGAAGGATCACTTTCCCCTTATTTTTTATCGACCAAATGCTAGAGAGGTTAGCTGGACATAGTTATTATTGCTTCTTAGATGGATACTCGGGCTATAATCAGATCGTCATTGCCCCAGAAGACTAAGAGAAAACTACTTTTACATGTCCCTTTGGTACCTTTGCGTATAGACGCATGCCTTTCGAGTTGTGTAATGCACCTGCTACTTTCTGGCGGTGTATGATGAGCATATTTTCTGACATGGTAGAACGGTTCTTAGAGGTCTTTATGAATGACTTTTCAGTGTTTGGTTCATCTTTTGACGATTGCTTACATCATTTGACACTAGTGTTGACTAGGTGTAAGGAAAAGAATTTAGTGCTTAATTGGGAAAAATGTCATTTCATGGTTAAATCAGGAATTGTCTTAGGGCATATTATATCTTCAAAGGGTATAGAGTTAGACAAAGCCAAAGTTGACCTTATTAAGACTTTATAGGTCCCAAAAACCGTAAAAGATATTAGGTCATTCCTAGGGCATGCAGGTTTTTATCGCTGATTCATTAAGGATTTTATCTTGATTTCTAGACCTCTTTGCAATTTGCTTGCAAAAGATGTTAAGTTTGTCTCAATGATGCTTGTTTAGAGGCTTTTGAGAAGCTTAAGACTTTACTCACTACCGCCTCCATAATCTAGGAACCTAACTGGAACCTACCCTTTGAGATTATGTGTGATGCTTCACATTATGCTATAGGCATTGTGCTAGGTCAACGAGAAAACAAATTACTTCATGTGATTTATTATGCTAGCAAAACTCTGAATGATGCCCAACTGAATTATACAACTACTGAGAAGGAACTGTTATCCATTGTGTTTGCCTTGGATAAGTTTAGATCCTACCTATTAGGCTCTAAGGTCGTTATTTATACTGATCATGTTGCTTTAAAATACCTTTTATCTAAGAAGGGTACCAAACCTAGATTTATTAGATGGATCCTTTTGTTACAAGAATTTTCTCCAGACATTAGAGACAAAAGGGGTGCATAGAATGTAGTAGCAGACCACTTTTCTAGGCTAGTTGTTAGTTCCCCTGATGATTCCGTTCCTATAAGGGGTATCTTTCATGATAAATAATTGTTCTTTGTTTCCCAATCACCTTGGTATGCAAATATTGTGAATTATATTGTTACTGGTCGAATGCCTCAACATTTGGGTAAACAAGATCGTTCTAGGTTTTTAGATGAGGCTATAAGCATTTCTTTTAGGACGATCCTTATCTGTTTAAGTATTGTCCAGATTAGATTATTAGGAGATGTATACCTGAAAGTGACCAATCTAGTAATATCTCATTTTGTCATGAACATGCATGTGGGGGTCACTTTAGTACTAAGAAGATTGTTGCTAAGATATTGCAGTGTGGATTTTACTGGCCTTCGTTGTTTAAAGACTCTCATAGTCATTGTGTTTCTTGTGAGCGATGCCAGAGGTTAGGAACCATTTCACGTAGAAATATGATGCCTTTGAACCCTATTTTAGTAATTGAAGCCTTTGATGGGCATTGATTTTATGGGTCCATTTCCTAATTCTTTGGGTTATCTTTACATACTTGTCGAGACTATGTGTATAAGTGGGTTGAGGCGGTTCCGTGTAGAACAAATGACCATAGGGTCGTAGTTCAGTTTTTGAAAGAGAATATACTTACACGTTTTGGTACACCGCGAGCTATAATTAGTGATGGAGGTTCACACTTTTGTAATAGACCGTTTTCTCTTTTAATGAAACAATATGGTATTACCTACAAAGTAGCTACCCCATTGGAGAAAATAGTTAATCCTAATAGGAAAGACTAGTCGTCGAGGCTTACTGATGCCTTACGAGCTTACTGTACTGCGTTTAAAACACCCATTGGAATGTCACCTTAACATTTAGTATTTTGCAAGGCATGTCACCTGCCTGTTGAGTTAGATCATAGAGCCTATTGGGCTATTAAGCAGCTAAACTTTTCACTTGACAAGGCAAGAGATCACATAAAGCTCCATCTCAATGAGTTGGACGAGATTCGTAGAGATACATACGATAGTGCTAAGGAGTATAAGAACAAAATGAAACTTGTGCATGATAGGAATATTTTACGGAAGGCATTTTCTCTAGGTTAAAAAGTTCTTCTGTATGACACTCGTTTGCATTTATTTCCCGGAAAGTTGCGCTCTCAGTGGATCGGTCCTTTTGTGGTCCGCACTATTTTCCTCATGGCGTTGTTGAAATTGAGACACTAGATGGTAGTAGTTCTTCTAAAGCTAACGGTTAGAGATTGAATCCCTTTTTAAAACCTTTGCCTACAGGTGATGTTGAGGAGGTCCCTCTAGAGGACCCTGTTTACCTTGACCATTGAGGTATTTGGTATTTGTATGTTGTATATTATTTTTGCTATTTATTTTTAGGGTTTTTAAGTTTATTTCTCTCCTTATTCTCCGTGGAAGGATTATTACGCTTCATCCAGGTACTATCTTTCTGACTTATCTCTTTACAGATTCCTCGTGTTACTTATACTTTTGGTACTGTTCTTTAATTCAAAACATTGAGGACAATGTTAGATTTAAGTTTGGGGGTAGGGAAGAAACTTTTTGTTACAATAAATAAACTCCAAAGCCTATAAATTTATGCTTATTAAGGATGGCACTAACCAATCTAAGTGGATGGAAGCATCTTGGTTGTAGAAGTTGAGGAACCAATCTGATTAGATGGAGAAATCTAAAGAGTCTATTCATAAAAGCACAGAGCTCATGTGTTAGAAATAACATGGTAGTTTCGCCATATCTCGTTGAGTCCTTTTCACTTCTGTTTTTATTTTGTTTTCTTTTAAAATATGTTTCTCTAAGTGATTAGGTGGGGCTCACGAATCAAGTTATTACCACTGCTAGGGTGAAATAGAGTGATTGAGTTACTAAAAAAACATCAGACCAATTAGACCAAACAAAAAATAATTCTCAAAAATAAAAAATCAACACCTGGATAGCAATATGTGTGTGTTCTCCCTGTCTCCGTCGCCTACACAAGCGTTGAACGCATGATCCACGGGAGTTACCATGTAATCTGTTGACAAGAAGCATGCGCTTGGATCCGCAAGATCTAATCATGTTGTTAAAAAAAATGTGTTCAGTGAATAAATCAACTGCTGGTTCCCTTGTATATACCAGACGAGTTGATCTAGAATTAGGATTATCGATCACTGGTTCCCTTGTATATGCTAGTTGTGTTGATATTAGTCAGACCAATATCTCAGTCCATTAGGATAGGTTCATTTTTGCAGTGACCTTCAGACAGATATGAGAAACATCGTTCACCTAGTCAACATCAAAACCATCTATGTTTTTCTCTTTATCCATCTCTTAATCTGTCCATGTGATTTGTTGACTCCGGATATTGATGTCCATAGTGCAACTATCTGAGTAGAGCTCTGTCACTTATATATGAATTTTAGTATGCTTGAGTACAAACTCGTGTACATCAATTAGAATTTCGCATCAGGGTACTTCCTCTTGTAGTCAATAAGTATGTCAACCAAGGAGATTCTTTAGTGCCTTCCAAGGTTCTGCGTAGATATCTAGGGTCTGGAGTGTAAATATTTTGTGGTTATATCTCTAGTAAGCCCTCCCAAGACTATAACTCGACCACTAGGGCCACCTAGGGGTTTAAAAGCTCATTGCATACACTAAATTCAGTCGATGATGCCTGCGACAGTGAGCTATGATTTTATTTTCTATTTTCATTTTGCTCGAGGACTAGCAAATAATAAGTTTGGGGATATTTGATAGATACATTTTTTTGTCTGATTTGTCTCGATTCTATGTATTGACAGTGCTCATTTTTGTACTTATTATGGTGTTTTAGGTATTTTTGTCCAATAAACATTTTTAGAAAAATCGGCTTGAATAGTTGTCTAAGGCACCCGGAAGACACCTGAAAAGGAGAGTGTACCCCAAATATACCTCAAGCTATAAATTTTCTTTACTACAAGTCCTTTCCCCGAAAGTGATTATCTATAGACTGAGTCGATACAATACAACAAATCGGTTCACACTTTGTGTGATCGTCTTTGGATACGAGATCGAGACAATACAACAACAAAGTGTGTTTACATGATACAAAGGTTTGGACTTAACCAAACTCAATAGGATTCACATATCAAGTAAATATGAATTAACGTTTTGTGCAATTTACTTTAATTATAATAACAGCAATTATAATGCGGAAATATAAAGTAAATGACACAGCAAGATTTTGTTAACGAGGAAACCGCAAATGCAGAAAAACCCCGGGACCTAGTCCAGAATTGAATACTCTCAGGATTAAGCCGCTATACAAAATAAGACAACTTTATATAGTTGAGACCAAGCAACTAAACCTATAATTCACCTAGTTCCATCTGTATTCCCACGCCTCCAACCTGTATACAATTCACGTACTTGGGCCAATTCCTTTGGATCGTATTCCAAACAGTAAAGGAACAACAAATCTGTTTGGTAGCAACTCTCTTCAACCAAGTGATATGAGTTGCGCAAAGGTTCCCTTTTTATCTTAACATAAACTCCTTTGCTAGGTTCCAAGATCTATCTTATGTTTAATCACCCAAATGTAATCACTAAGATTAAACCAACAACACTCTTCAATCAAGTGATATGTTTTGATGCCGATCTTCCTCAATTAATCAATCCAATCTACCACAAGGATAAACCGATTATTAATTGGATCCTCTTTTTCCCAAACAAGTATTGTGCACACCAAAGATTATAAAAACACCAAGTAAGAAATCTTCAATATCTTCTTTGTCTTCAAATCTTCTTAGATCTTCAATAAATACCTGCACACAATCACTTGAATCTTTTGTGATCAACCTCGCACAGAATGGAGTCTGTTAACAATGGATTATCACAAGATCATCTTTAGATCTAACAACAGTCTAAAGAAACTTGTCGAAACCGTGAACTAGTTTGAGTGAATCTTATATCAGAAGAGAAGATTCTCAAGCATAAACAAACTAGGTGCAATCAAAGTTCAACCACCGTTAGTCAATCAAATCAATACGAAAAACCGCAATATCTAGTTTCCCACCAACGGGTCGGGCTAGAGCTTCTCAATCCCAAAGAAGACTTTAAATTGAGTGGCCGAAATAAGATTACTCTCCTCTCCGATAGGCGGCTTCACCAGTAACAAAGACAAAAGAGTAAGTCTAATGTTACGTAGGATTAGTTTGCTATAAATGCAAACTCAAAGTATTTATAGACAAGGAAGTTTGGACACCAAAGAATTTCCAAAACCGAAAATATTCTCAAGATATTTTCATTACTACTCCAAATTCGGTTTTCATAATTCTGTTGAATGCACTGTCCAAAAATATTATCTAAATCTCCTTGGAAAAACTTTAATTAGCAAATGCACATTACTAATTCTTATTTTCCATATATAATTAAAAACCCTTAATTAAAAAGATTCTTAACTTATTTAAATTCGATCTTGGGATTCACTTCCTTCTTAGCCGTTAAGGAATATCTTTGAACAAAATACAATAAGCATTAATACACCATGTTCAAAGAGTGACGACATCTTACTCTAGCAAGTATTTTCCATGCTTGCTTACTTGAAACCGATTTACCACACTTTCAAGCAAGTTTAGAATTGGTTCATCTGACTTTCAAGAACTACTTGATTGATTAAGTACAACTCAATCACAACTCATAGGTTTACGGTTCTACCAAAACAAGTTCGGTTCTACCTCCATGTGAGTATTGTGCATAGTTACACTAGCTTACCAAAGATATGGCTGACTAGGTACTAGGATCGGTTCCCCGCATATATTTGGTATCTAATATGTATGCACTGCACATGTCCATGGGATCGGTTCCCCTTTCCAAAAACGTGTTGCACATGTTCATAGGATCGGTTCCCCTTTCTTCCATAAACCTTTCTGCACCTCATACAAGGATCGGTTCCCCCTTGTGATGTACTGCACCTCTTACTAGGATTGGTTCCCCTCTTCCCAGTAATAAGTTCAGACATACACAACCCGATCATACCCCGGGTGATTACTTAAGATCGGTTTCACTGATAAAAGTCATACCAATACATACAGTCAGGCCTTATGCAAATAATTTTACCAAGAACACAAACAAGTTGTGAGTGGTTACACTAATCACACATATTGGTAGTTCATAAGATATGCAATGAAGAACATCCCCACTAACGCCTGGCGATTTCCCTTTCGGTTCACAATACATATTATGAACTTACTTCTTTAAAACACATGTAAAACATTGTTTCCTAGGATGAAATCCTCACCTCATACCCATACATAATCACAATAGCATTCATACGATTATGTCGATGTCTTATATACAAAGTTTAATGGTTAAGCAAGAAACCTCATATTGTATTCCTTAATACTATGTCTATATAGAGTGTTCATGCTTCACAGTTTTATGTTTTCAATATGCACGACTTGAAAGATACGTTAGGGAATGAAACAATTCAAGTCAAATATCACTAACCTCAAGTGGAAGGATGATGTTTTCGTTGTAGTTCCACACTTCTTCACTTCTTCAAGTCTTCGCAATACTTGTAATGTCTCGGCCTAATACTTTCAAGCTAACCTATACGAAGTTGACTCTAGAACATTTAAATCAAGCGACTCTTCAATGAGTTTTGGTTCACTAAAATATGACAACCAAACTTGACATACCAATGCTTGGTGAGTTCAACCGAGCAATGCTCTAACAATCTCCCCCTTTGTAAATTTTAGTGACAAAACTCTTACAATTATATGGATAAACAAATTACAAGAATTCATTACACATACGCTTGATTCTCGAATCCACAGCACATAACATGCATTCATTCAATTCACAAAAATGCAGCAGCTGCACTATAATAACAAAGCTTATACTCCCCCTAAAGGTGAGCTAGGTAGATTTTCAATCCGCACATCTTTGTTATCCCAATCATATGATATGTTACTCCCCCTTAGTCTATGCTTTTCCTCATTCATTAGATTAACTATCAAGCACCATTGTCCTCTTTCCTAGTGACACCAATCAACCATAAATTGATACCAGCATCACTTGTTTACTCCATATATTTCTCCCCCTTTTTGTCACAAAAATGACAAAGAAACGAAAAAATAATGGACAACACGAAAAGGATCTTACAAATGTCAAAAATACACTTGCAACCTGTAGAGTCAAGCACGAGGGTTTTACATACCATTTTTGACAACCAATATCAAAACCTAAACTACAAGTAATTACGTTTTGATATGTTATCATGGAAATAATTGCCCGAAGCAATTTTCCCAACTAGTTTAGCAAATCAAAAATCAACTAAGCAACTTAGTCCCTTTGCTAAACCGATTGTATAAATACAACCGCTTCATTCGATAAGACCAAAACAAAGATAAACTCCATTTTTCCCATCATGTTATAATTATCCATATAACTTAGACCTTTATATTTCAAACAAGCCAATACTAGGTTAGTTAACTAGCATTTCCTTGTTTAGGCTTTCGGCTAGATTTGAATAACCGAAACCTCCACTTTGATAAGTCTAACTAAGATCAGAATTAACTTAGTTTAGCTTATCCGGAATCGAATTGGACTAAACAACCGGTCCCATCAACACATTCATTCGTTAAGCCATAAAAAATTCATAAAAACTAATAAATCAACTTGCATAATTATTCACCTCAACCGGATACAATAGAAACAACATATATAAATCAAGGTTCCACTATTGCACCGAAATTTCGTAAGCTTAAACAATTGATACTACATAATAAAGCACACATAACAATTGTTTTACTTAACTGGAAGCAATTGAATCATCATAGATATTAAAGCACCGCAATTGCACCAAATTTCATAAGCCTAAACTATTGATATCACACAATAAAGCAAAATAACAATAGTTTTACTTAGCCGGAAACAATTGAATCACACAAACATCCACTCATACATAATGGAATAAACACATCAATTGTAAAAGCAATATATATATCGAATAAAAATAGGCTTTTCTTAAAACAGGAAAACAGTTAACTAACAAGATTGTTACCTCAATTTCGCATCAAACTTCTCCAAATATGATTCCATCGTTTTCTTCTTCCGGGAGAATTGATATCGAAATACCATTATGTTGTCATTCTTATGCCAAAAACAAAAGAATAACAACAACCAACCTTTACTAGAGAAAGGTTGAAAATCGGTTTTAACAATTGCAAGCAAAAGTTGAAAACCATCGAAACACATATGCTTATATGCTAAATCAAAACCAATTCAACATATTGTGAGTTTTTCACATATAGTTCCTACAGGAATCCCTCATTGATCCTTTGATAAAGCCTACCAACATGGGCTAGAATTTAATCCTGCTAAATCAAAAAGTCACCCAAACCATAGGGGTACAACAACATATTATGAGATCGAATATCAAGGTAATAAAACTGAAATCAAACATCTCATAAACATACATAGCAAATAAGATAAAGCATTAAAGTACCGTCTATGTAAATCAAAAACTATCACAAGAAAAATTATAAATCAAATAACTTTATTCATATTAATTTTATTCAATAGACTCATACAATCAATGAAAGAGATCACAAATTGATGTCTATTATTCTTGATTAAGTATTCCAAACTTATTCATCCTTATTATCTTCTATCTCAATGATTTCATCAAGATTATCCTCATACACTTCAAGATTATTACAAAGATTACTAATCTCTTGAAGATCATGAAAGTCTCTAAACGATGCCCAGAAAACAACATGATAGGTAATTTCCTTTCGGGTAACAGAAGATAATTTCTTCAGAAAAATTCATTTCTTCCTATTAGTTCAAGAACTCCTTCACATAGGCTTGTAGCCTTTACCTCAGAGAGAGATGGCATGATCTGATATGAACACAAGTCAGAGCAGATCTCGAATCTTCCTTTATTATAGGAATCCAAAACACTTTCCACTTCCTGGATACAGTATTCTCCTACAAATTCACTGTGTGATCTTTTATTCTCAGTAAAACGAATTACATGAATCTTCCTAGTTAAGAGATCATGAAATCTACAAGAGTATATCAAATTTGATCAATCTTTAAGTCTTTCATTGTAAGCATTTATGAAGAAATCGAATAAGAATTCGGTTTTAAGAGAATTTTAATTACTTATAAAGGAAACCCCTTTATACAGAGAATCTTTCTCAACAAGAAATATCATAAATTTCCCATTTTAAAACAAATTTCTATAACACGACCGTGCTTGGGAACAGAGAAATTTGTTCTTTTGCAACAGTGTATTATTTTCTACTGTTCTTTTTGTCCCACACTCTTAAAAATGAAATATCATCATAATCAATGAGTGGTTCAGTGATTTTTCCCTTTAAAGGATGAGAGACAAAACTTCTCGCCTTAAAGTTATTATTTTTCTTACACCCCTTTTTAAACCTTTTTGGTGTAAACTGAGTAGACCAAGAGTCGACAAAATAGTCTTTCCCTTTGCTTGTCAAGGCATAAGGACAAAAGGTCATTTTTCTTAATTCCTTTGTAACAAAATTGAGAGCCTTTCGCATTTTATGAATCTTGTATCCCTTTTGAATATGATTTTTACTACCACAAGCATAACAACATCTTGTATTATAATAATTATAATACAAATTATTACATGTTTGTGCAAGACTGTTGAATGCTCCTTCCTCTTTTTCCATTCTTCGAGGTGTTGACTTCTTCCTTTTTTTATGATTTTTATTCTTCTGGTCTGGAGGATCATCACTTGCTTGCTCGTCCTTAGAATTTGCTCTATTATGTTGAGCATCTTCTTTTAGGCAATCCTGTGTTAGAGTACACTCAGATTTGACAAACTTTATTTCATTGTTAGGAACAGCAGTACCATTACCTTCGTATCCTAAACCACGTGTATCTCTGTGACTTCTTCCTATTTCCAATAAGGAGGATAGGTTGTTTGAACTTTCATTAAGTTTCCTTAACACATAGACTTCTTCTTTTAATGAAGTATTTTCATTAGCCGTAGAGTTAAGAGTTTCCTCTAAATACTTTATTTTTGAAAGAAAACCTTCTTCCTTTTCTTTGTAAAGCTCCTGATGAGAGTTCAAGTGTGCTTTAGAGTCATCAAGCTCTTTTCCTAAGAGGCAAACCTTTTCTTGAGATATCTCCAGATCAATTTTATAGGTTTCAACATGATTACATTCAGTATTCATTCTTTCCTCATAATCACTCACTTTCTGTGTGACTTCTTCCTTTAAAAGATTATTTTCCTTTAAGAGATTTTAAACATTTTAAGGTTAGCTCTTGTTCTCTCTTAAGTGTAGAAAGAAGTTCTTCAGAAATATAAAGAAATTGTTTGCTGAATTCTTTTATTTCACAAGTTTTTATACTTGATCTTTCATTTGAAATCTCAATCATGGATTTCAGAAATGTCTCGTTCGAGAACTCATCGATTGAGCAGTTAGAAGAGTATCCTTCTTTTGAACATATGCCTTGCAATTCGTTAATTGAGCCTGTCTTAAGCTTTCGCTCTCTTTTGACTTTACTTTGGCCCATATCTTATAGGATGGATAGCACCAAATATAGGATTGTTAGATTTTTTTCGTGTTTTCCTGCTCTGATACCATACAAGGATCCGTTTCACTAATAAAAGTCATACCAATAAATAAGTCAGGCCTTACGGAAATAGTTTTACCAAGAACACAAACAAATTGTGAGCGGTTATACTAATCACACATATTGGTCGTTCATAAGATATGCAATGAAAAACAGCCCCAATAGCGCCTAGCGATTTCCCTTTCGGTTCACAACACATAATATGAACTTACTTCCTTAAAACACATGTAAAAACATTGTTTCCTAGGATGAAATCCTCACCTCATACCCATACATAATCACAATAGCATTCATACGATTATGTCGATGTCTTATATACAAAATTTAATGGTTAAGCAAGAAAATTCATATTGTATTCCTTAATACTATGTCTATCTAGAGTGCTCATGCTTCGCAGTTTTATGTTTTCAATATGCACGACTTGAAACATATGTTAGGGAATGAAACAGTTCAAGTCAAATATCGCTAACCTCAAGTGGAAGGATGATGTTGTCGTTGTAGCTTCGCACAACTTCACTTCTTCAAGTCTTCGCAACACTTGTAATGTCTCACCCTAATACTTTCAAGCTAACCTATACGAAGTTGACCTTAGAACATTTAAATCAAGCGAATCTTAAATGAGTTTTGGTTCACTAAAATATGAAAACCAAACTTGACATACCAACGCTTGGTGAGTTCAACCGAGTAATGATCTAAAAATCTCCCCCCTTGTAAATTTTAGTGACAAAAATCTTACAATCATATGAATTAAAAAAATTACAAGAATTCATTACACATACGCTTGATTCCCGAATCCACATCACATAACCCGCATTCATTCAATTCACAAAAATGCAGCATCTGCACTATAATAACAAAGCTTATACCCCCCCCCCTTAAAGGTGAGCTAGGTAGAGGTTTAATCTGCACATCTTTATTATCCCAATCATATGATATGTTACTCCCCCTTAGTCTATGCTTTTCCTCATTCGTTAGATAAATGTTCAAGCACCATTGTCCTCTTTCCTAGTGACACCAATCAACCATAAATTGATACCAGCATCACTTGTTTACTCCATATATTTCTCCCCCTTTTTGTCACAAAAATGACAAAGAAACGAAAAAATAATGGACAACACGAAAAGGATCTTACAAATATCAAAAATACACGTGCAACCTGTAGAGTCAAGCACGAGGGTTTTACATACCATTTTTGACAACCAATATCAAAACCTAAACTACAAGTAATTACGTTTTGATATGTTATCATGGAAATAATTGCCCGAAGCAATTTTCCCAACTAGTTTAGCAAATCAAAAATCAACTAAGCAACTTAGTCCCTTTGCTAAACCGATTGTATAAATACAACCGCTTCATTCGATAAGACCAAAACAAAGATAAACTCCATTTTTCCCATCAGGTTTTAATTATCCATATAACTTAGACCTTTAGATTTCAAACAAGCCAAATACTAGGTTAGTTAACTAGCATTTCCTTGTTTAGGCTTTCGTCTAGACTTGAATAACCGAAACCTCCACTTTGATAAGTCTAACTAAGATCAGAATTAACTTAGTTTAGCTTATCCGGAATCGAATTGGACTAAACAACCGGTCCCATCAACACATTCATTCGTTAAGCCATAAAAAATTCATACAAACTAATAAATCAACTTGCATAATTATTCACCTCAACCGGATACAATAGAAACAACATATATAAATCAAGGTTCCACTATTGCACCGAAATTTTGTAAGCTTAAACAATTGATACTACATAATAAAGCACATATAACAATTGTTACTTAACTGGAAGCAATTGAATCATCATATATATTAAAGCACCGCAATTGCACCAAATTTCATAAGCCTAAATTATTGATATCACACAATAAAGCAAAATAACAATAGTTTTACTTAACCGGAAACGGTTGAATCACACAAACATCCACTCATACATAATGGAATAAACACATCAATTGTAAAAGCAATATATATATCGAATAAAAATAGGCTTTTCTTAAAACAGGAAAACAGTTAACTAACAAGATTGTTACCTCAATTTCGCATCCAAGTTCTCCAAATATGATTCCATCGCTTTCTTCTTCTGGGAGAATTGATATCGAAATACCATTATGTTGTCATTCTTATGCCAAAAACAAAAGAATAACAACATCCAACTTTTACCAGAGAAAGGTTGAAAATCGGTTTTAACAATTGCAAGCAAAAGTTGAAAACCGTCGAAACACATATGCTTATATGCTAAACCAAAACCGATTCAACATATTGTGACTTTTTCACATATTGTTTCTAAAGGAACCCCTCATGATCCTTTGATAAAGCCTACCAACATGGGCTAGAACTTAATCCTGCTAAATCAAAAAGTCACCCAAACCATAGGGGTACAACAACATATCATGAGATCGAATATCAAGGTAATAAAACCGAAATCAAACATCTCATAAACATATATATCAAATAATATAAAGCATTAAAGTACCGGCTATGTAAATCAAAAACTATCATAAGAAAAATTATAAATCAAATAACTTTATTCACAATAGTTTTATTCAATAGACTCATACAATCAATGAAAGAGATCACAAATTGATGTCTATTATTCTAGATTAAGTATTCCAAACTTAATCATCCTTATTATCTTCTGTCACAATGATTTCATCAAGGTTATACTCATACACTTCAACATTATTACAAAGATTACTAATTTCTTGAAGATCATGAAAGTCTTTAAACGATGCCCAGCAAACAACATGATAGGTAATTTCCTTTCGGGTAACAGAAGATAATTTCTTCAGAAGTTCCTTTGTTCCTATTAGTTCAAGAACTCCTTCACATAGGCTTCTATCCCTTACCTTAGAGAGATATGGCATGATCTGATATGAATACAAGTCAGAGCATATCTCGAATCTTCCTTTATTAGAGGAATCCAAAACACTTTTGTTCGCGTGTCGTTACCACAACAAATTAATTAATACTTTACTACCTAATTAACAAGTAATATAGGGTAGTCAAGGTCGATCCCACGAGGAGCAAGAGATTCTAGTTGTATAATTGTCACACAAAAAGGGGGTATTGGTTGTAAAATTTATAAAGCAAAAGAAATAAACAAAGTAATTAAAAGTGTAGATGAGATCAATGAGAGAGAATAGATCAAGGAATCCTTCTTCGCTGCAAAACAATGATTAAAGTTATGTTCTTTTCCACTTGTTATTAGTCATAGATTATCACCAACCGTAGGTATAGCAGCTAGATCAGTGCTAACCCCAAAATCCCTAATTTCACCGGATACGGAAGTTCTCGCCTACCGGATTCTATTCACCAAACCACCTAGTAGTAGATCACCCAAGATGTAATTTAGTTAAACGCATTAAGATTCATGAATTTATTAGGTTGATATTAGTAGTTAGACTCTTAGATCAAGGTCCACTTGCTAACGTTGTTTCCACACACAATTGCTCCACGGAATCCCTCCGCAAGGTCTTGTGTTTGCTACCTGTGTAAAGAGTCAAGAAACGATTACTTATCCCTCAACTTTCACTAGCTATAGAATAATTAACAAATCAATTTAGCGTGCACTCTAAACGACCTATCAATCAATCATGAATGCATACACATTCCTATTAGTAAAAACAAACGATAATCATATGAAAAACTTCAAAGTAGAATTGAAACAAAACTCAAACCATATATTAAGAACTAGGAATTCATCCTCAATCAATAAGAAAATTAGCTACTCATAATTCGGAGTTCACACAATAATAATAATTAAGGAAGAAAGAAAAACTTATTGCAAAGATGATGGTTGCTCCTTCCTCCAATCCTTGTGCACTTTGACTCCTTCTCCAAAGTAGATGTGTGTGTAAAAAGTTGTAGAGAACTCTCTTATTTATAGGCTTCAATACTCTCCATATCTTGGTAGGAAAAGAATCCTCATTCCAAAAGAACACCACTTTCCCAATTTGAGCCATATTCCAAATTCTAGTCCAATTCTCCAAAGCTTCCAAGTTTTCGTCCAATTCCCACTTCTAAGTCTTCACACACATGAGAGAAGTCCATCCAAAATTCTGCATTTTTGCTCACCGGAAAACTGGGTTTTTGGCCGGAAATTGGCCGGAATCCGGCGCCGGGAAGTCGTCGCCGATCACCTGAAAATTCTGTCGTCGGGAGAATATTCGATGGAATATTCCGTTGGTCAACCGTTAAGACTAACGGTCAAAACAGTCAAACCGTCAGTCAATCCGTTAGTTGACTAGGGTCAAATCTGAGTCATAATGAGTTAGACCGAGTAAGCTGGCAACTCGGCTGACTTGGTTTGGTTGCCAAATGCTATGCCAAGACTATGCACGGCCAAGATGGCCGTGCACTGCAACTGTCACTCAGCCATGATGGCTGTACACCCTTCAATTCTGCCAACAACCATTTGCAACTTCCCTGTAACTTCATTCACGGCCAAGATGGCCGTGCTTCACCTGCACACCCAGCCATGATGGCTGGGTTGCAACCTTCCCTGCACAATTACAGTTCATTTGCATCTCATCACTGCACAACCAAATCAATACCAACATTGCACCTTCTCTGTAATGCAAGACTCAACTCCTGCAATCTAGCATCTCCACTGCAACTACCAGTACCAACTCCAGCTCATATGTAACTACCATCTCGTCCTAGCCACAGCACTGCATCACTCAACCAATTGCAGCTTTTCGAGCTTGTATCACCTGTTACATCAGCTTGTACTCTATCTGTTGCAGCTCATACCAGTCAGTCCCAACCACCACCATTTAGTTCCATCACCTGCTCAACTCCTTCTTTGCTGCCAATTCAATTCCATAACCATCACAGCTATTACCTCCACTGCAATTCTTTGTAGTTTGAACCCTGCATACTCCAGTTCTGCGACACATACCACGAGCACCAGTTGCACATACACAGCCTTCATATCAAACACCTGAGACTGCTTCATACCATACCATTTTCTGCAGCACCTGCTTACCAGTTTTAGTTCCACCATTGTAACAGTTTCACATATCCACAATACCCATTCTGTCATAAGCAGCTGGAACTCAAAATCACCATTATCTTCTCAATTTGTTCTCGATATCAACAGCATCTGCAAGCATCAAACCTCCATCTGAATTTTACCACCAACAGAACCGATCTTCTCAATTTCTTCCATTCAACACAGCAGCTCAAAACCCCAATTTCATCTTCTCAGATTCAACAGCTTCAAACCCATTACAGCAACCATCATCTCCAATTTTGAAACCAACCTGAACCCATCTCAATTTGGTTGCTCAACAGTGCCATCTGTATCATCCTCGACCCCTTGGCAGCAGCCCAGTTCTCTCTCAATCTGTAATTTATCTCGATCTGTGGCTTAAAACAGCTTCAAATCACTCTCCATTTGCCTGATTCAGTACCACATACCCTAACTTCTTCTTCCTCACTGATTCATTCCCTCTGCTTTCTGTTGATAAACCAGGACCCATCATAAACCGCACCTTCTTCCCTGTCTCTTCTCTTGACAAGAATAGAAGAATGATATGGTCGTTTTGTTTCTCTTAAATTCGGAGAAACCTAATTTCTCGATATAGAGTTGAGGTTATAGGAGTTGGGTCCGGATATGGGTGTTAGATGCGGGTTCGGGTCCGGATATGGGTGCTAGATGCGGGTATGCCCCATGGGTGTGGGTATATGGGTCAGATTTAGACACCCCACTAATTAGCAACCCCATATGATATTTATATCTACTCATGATGATACGGGACACCCAGATGGCACCCCTTAACTTGAATTGTCCTTTCTTTAGTACTCCTCTGAGAGAGTTGCCCTTTAACCGTGGCTCGTCTCCCTATGAAATGACAATTTTGCCCTTTTTGCTCAAATTGGATGATTTCTTCTCCTTTTCCTCCGTGCGACTCCAGAGTACCTAATATCTCAAAAACACCCGTAAAATACATAATTTACAAGAAAAATAGCAAAGAAAGCATAAACTCTTAGATAGTAAATTAGGTGTATTCTACACCTATCAAATTCCCCCACACTTAGACTTTGCTAGTCCTCGAGCAAATCAAAACTAAAACTTACAACTTTCAAAGCGTTCCAGCGTCCCAAGCATCCTAAGAGCTATGAGAACATAGAGTTTCTGCATGCTAGTAATACGAA
Source organism: Papaver bracteatum (assembly GCA_023529315.1). NCBI lineage: Eukaryota > Viridiplantae > Streptophyta > Magnoliopsida > Ranunculales > Papaveraceae > Papaver > Papaver bracteatum. Next base: position 616,173 of record JAJJWX010003305.1, on the reverse strand, counting down.
GTTAGAAATACTAAAGAACATATTCTCATTCTTAAATGTTGAGTGAGAAATAACCACACCATAATGAGAGAATACGTGTTTGAGAAACGATCAATAAGCATTTCGCCTCGACTTCTGCCTCACCAAAAGGGTTTTATGATAATTGCACTCAAAAAGACGGCTTTTTTATGGGTCTCACATGTGCGCAGGTAGGAATGAAGAGAGAATTCCTGCAACACGTTGAATGGTGGGAAGGATAACTTCCGAAATTTTGAAAAACCCACATCTTTTAACATTTTGAAAAACCATTTTTCTAACGATCTCTAAGAAAGGAAATCAACCATTTATATCGAGGATGAGATTACTTACTTACCTTCACATCCGATTGCCAATTATGATAACACCACTCTCACGGAATCCAATAGAAACGTCTTCCGCTCCTTGTTTTCATCTTCTTGGTCTTCGGTTTCAACTATTGGTGATAAACACTTGAACTTCATAAATCCTTAACAATTTGTAACCTTTTTCCTCAACTCCATGTCGCTTGAAACTTCATTATAGATTTCCCTTCCCCACGGCTTATTCAAAACAAAACAATAATAGATATTTCTCTTGTCTCATATATATATATATTTATTTTTTTTTTTTTTTTTTTTTTTTTTTCTTTTTTTTTTTTTTAGACAAGAGAAACACAATACAAATCAAAAAGTGAAAAATAAAATAACCATGGCCGTGGAAAAGTACTTTACCGCTTGATTCTTCACAACTTGTATCGTCTCGAAATCATAAACTTCAATAATTCTCACATTTTGCTTTCTTCGCTTTTGTAAATAAGTCTTAATACTTGGATATAAAATTACCTCATTGCATTTTAAAGTCTTCAACTTGTATGTAAAATCTGCTCATTGTATGTTGCTTTACTTAGATTTGAAATTTGCTCTTCTTCTTGTTTCATTGTTGCTTGCAAACCTTGAACCTTTTCAACTTTCCTTGTAGATTTTGATGTCGCTCCCTTGTTGTTGATGATTATGGTGTTTCTATGGACCCGTTGTTGTCGAGTGAGAGAATGGTGCTAACTGCAAATCGAACTACAAGAAGGTGGCTTTCATCTATAGACGTCACCCTCATGATTGACAAAGATTAGCACTCAAGAGATCAAAATAGTGCTGAAATTGGTGTGAAATTTGGTAGCTCACCATTCTACCCGGAATTAACGTACGGTGACACACACTCAAAAGAAGCTTTTTAGTAAAGGAAGAATTTTTGGTCGGTGCCTTGGTTGATATGAAAATGGGTAGTCTCCACTAATGATTGATCAGCAACTCTAATAACGCACTTCTCCCTGCACCAAATTTGCATCACCGGCATGATTAAATCCATTATTTAACACTCTAACAAGCAAGAAATCGAACGTAGTTCCCTAACACTTCCAAGTTCAATTATGTCGGTCAGAATTCTCTATGTAATCATACCTAGAAGCATGCTAGTGACTCTAAAATCTCTAAAAGTTGAAAGCTTTAAGCAAAAAATTCTTTTCTTTTTTTTTATGCAAAAATATATGCTTAGCCACTCCCCCACACTTAAACCTTACATTGTCCTCAATGTAATTAAATCCTCCTAGTAAAGTCAAGGTGGGAAATCCTAATATGATATGAAACAAGAAAAATAAACACACAAAACAAAAAGCAAATAAAAATAAAAAGCAAAAGGATAAGAGATACAAAACCGGTGGGTTGCCTCCCACTTAGCGCTTGTTTTAAAGTCGACGGCCCGACATAGCTCTTGCAAGATTCATGAGCCCGCATCAATCTCTTCAACGGGAAAACGTGACTCCGCATCACTTGGGTATCTCCTTGTCTCAAAGATATTGAAGTGGATGACTGCACCATCAAACTTCATAGTCAAGTTGCTATTTTGGACATCAATCTTCGTTCCGGCGGTACTCATGAATGGTCTACCCAATAACAAAGGTGTAGACTTGGAAGAATTCTCATCATTCATGTCTAAGACATAGAAATCAGCCGGGAATACAAGCCCATTAACCTGCACCAAGACATTCTCAACAATCCCTTTCGGGTAAACATTAGATCGGTTAGCAAGTTCAAGAACTACCCCGGTCTCCTTAAGAGGACCAAGATTCAAAGAATCATAAATTGAGGATGGCATAACATTAACCGATGCTCCTAAATCTAGCATAGCTCGAGTAAACCTTGTTTTACCAATTATGCAAGGTATAGTGAAACTGCCGGGGTCTTTCAATTTAGGTGGGAGTTTCTTGAGAATGAACGCCGAAGCATTCTCCCCCACACTCATGACTTCATTACCTTGCAACCTTTTCTTTTTCATGCACAACTCCTTCAAGAACTTTGCATTGAGGAATTTGACGAATAGCTTCAATGAGTGGAATATTAACTTGTACTTTCTTAAGGATGTCCCAAATATCCTTGTATTCCAACTCTTTCTTCGACTTAGCAAGTCGACTAGGAAACGGGGGTGGAGTAGTGAAAGTAGGAACCGGTTCCTTGGATTGGGCGGTTGGTGTTGAAGTTTCCCTTGGTTCGGCTTCCTCCTTATCTTTGACTACCTCTTCACTAGCTTCTTCATGATGAGTTGGATTCTCCACTTGTCTTCCACTTCTTAAAGTAATCATATTCACACTTTCTCTTGGATTCACCAATGGTTGTGAAGGAAGCTTTGTAGACATTTGAGCTTTCATTAAGTTCATATCGGTTGCCAATTGTCCCATTTGAGTTTGTAAATCCTTGATTGCCGAATCGGTCTTTTGTTGATGTTGTTGTATCATAGAAGTGAGACCTTGCATGCTTTGCATTATCACATTCAACTTGTCATCATTCGAAGATTCTTGTTCCTTTGCTTGAGGTTGGAATTGTTGTTGAGATTGAAAGCGTGATTGTTGGAAACCGCCTTGTTGCGCATATGGATTAGGAGCCGCCGCTTGCTTGTTTGCATAGCTAAAGTTGGGATGATCCTTCCAACCGGGATTGTAAGTATTGGAATATGGATCGTACCTTGGCCTTGGATTTGGGTATAAAGCATTTGCTTGTTCGGTTTCATCATCCGGAATAATTACTGCGGCCAATCGTTGCACTACCCTCTCTATGTTGTTTAACCGTTGATCGGATTGTGAAGACGAGTCACTAACCTCATGCACCAACTTAACCATTGAATCACCTCTTGCATAGAATTGTTGCGAGTTTGCCGCCATACTTTCAATCAACTCCTAGAGCCACGCCACCGTCTTGTTCACTAGTGCACCACCACCGCAAGCGTCAAGAAGATATCTATCATTGGTTTGAAGACCCTCATAGAAGTATTGGATTATCATGGCGTCACTAAATTGATGGTGTGGACAACTTGCCACCAATCTCTTGTATCGATCCCAACATTCATATAATGACTCTCCCACATGTTGCTTGATCCCACAAATCTCTTTGCGAATTTGAGTAGCCTTTGATGCGGGAAAATATCTCTCGAGGAAAATTTTCTTCATCCCATTCCATGTTGTGATACTTCCGGAAGGCAAATAGTATAGCCATTCCTTAGCATTGCCCGCCAAAGAGAACGGAAACGCTTTCAACATTGCTCCATCCGCATTAGTATTTGGTGGAAGCATAGCCATGACTAAGGTATTGAAGTCCATAAGATGTTTGTTTGGGTCCTCATTCACCATGCCATGAAACTTTGGTAATTCTCTAATCAACCCCGTCTTGATCTCGAAAGTTGAGTTAGTTTGGATACACCATTGTTATGTATCGAGCTTGTGAGAAGCTAGGTCCTTGAGTGTACGATCACCCATTGCTTCTTCTTCAATATCCGAATCTGCGAATTCACTTGATGTAGAACGAGGAAGCGGAGTGTTAACCACTCGAATGAAATCCTTTAGTTGAGTGCCGGATCGAAGACGTATTCCAATTGGACTCGGTCTTCCCCCTTGAAGCATTCACCAAAGAAATAGTACCTACAACAAGGTTCACAAAACTAAGTTAGATACGGTATAGAATCTAACAAAGCAAAAATAAAGCAAAAAGAAAAATTAAAAACAACTAAAATCGCCCGTTGCTCCCCGGCAACGGCGCCAAAATTTGTACGCGTGTCGTTACCACAACAAATTAATTAATACTTTACTACCTAATTAACAAGTAATATAGGGTAGTCAAGGTCGATCCCACGAGGAGCAAGAGATTCTAGTTGTATAATTGTCACAAAAAGGGGGGTATTGGTTGTAAAATTTATAAAGCAGAAGAAATAAACAAAGTAATTAAAAGTGTAGATGAGATCAATGAGAGAGAATAGATCAAGGAATCCTTCTTCGCTGCAAAACAATGATTAAAGTTATGTTCTTTTCCACTTGTTATTAGTCATAGATTATCACCAACCGTAGGTATAGCAGCTAGATCAGTGCTAACCCCAAAATCCCTAATTTCACCGGATACGGAAGTTCTCGCCACCGGATTCTATTCACCAAACCACCTAGTAGTAGATCACCCAAGATGTAATTTAGTTAAACGCATTAAGATTCATGAATTTATTAGGTTGATATTAGTAGTTAGACTCTTAGATCAAGGTCCACTTGCTAACGTTGTTTCCACACACAATTGCTCCACGGAATCCCTCCGCAAGGTCTTGTGTTTGCTACCTGTGTAAAGAGTCAAGAAACGATTACTTATCCCTCAACTTTCACTAGCTATAGAATAATTAACAAATCAATTTAGCGTGCACTCTAAACGACCTATCAATCAATCATGAATGCATACACATTCCTATTAGTAAAAACAAACGATAATCATATGAAAAACTTCAAAGTAGAATTGAAACAAAACTCAAACCATATATTAAGAACTAGGAATTCATCCTCAATCAATAAGAAAATTAGCTACTCATAATTCGGAGTTCACACAATAATAATAATTAAGGAAGAAAGAAAAACTTATTGCAAAGATGATGGTTGCTCCTTCCTCCAATCCTTGTGCACTTTGACTCCTTCTCCAAAGTAGATGTGTGTTAAAAGTTGTAGAGAACTCTCTTATTTATAGGCTTCAATACTCTCCATATCTTGGTAGGAAAAGAATCCTCATTCCAAAAGAACACCACTTTCCCAATTTGAGCCATATTCCAAATTCTAGTCCAATTCTCCAAAGCTTCCAAGTTTTCGTCCAATTCCCACTTCTAAGTCTTCACACACATGAGAGAAGTCCATCCAAAATTCTGCATTTTTGCTCACCGGAAAACTGGGTTTTTGGCCGGAAATTGGCCGGAATCCGGCGACGATCACCTGAAATTTCTGTCGTCGGGAGAATATTCGATGGAATATTCCGTTGGTCAACCGTTAAGACTAACGGTCAAAACAGTCAATCCGTTAGTTGACTAGGGTCAAATCTGAGTCATAATGAGTTAGACCGAGTAAGCTGGCAACTCGGCTGACTTGGTTTGGTTGCCAAATGCTATGCCAAGACTATGCACGGCCAAGATGGCCGTGCACTGCAACTGTCACTCAGCCATGATGGTTGTACACCCTTCAATTCTGCCAACAACCATTTGCAACTTCCCTGTAACTTCATTCACGGCCAAGATGGCCGTGCTTCACTGCGACACCTGTAGCCATGATGGTCAAGGTTGCAACCTTCCCCTGCACAATTACAGTTCATTTGCATCTCATCACTGCACAACCAAATCAATACCAACATTGCACCTTCTCTGCAATGCAAGACTCAACTCCTGCAATCTAGCATCTCCACTGCAACTACCAGTACCAACTCCAGCTCATATGTAACTACCATCTCGTCCTAGCCACGGCACTGCATCACTCAACCAATTGCAGCTTTTCGAGCTTGTATCACCTGCTACATCAGCTTGTACTCTATCTGTTGCAGCTCATACCAGTCAGTCCCAACCACCACCATTTAGTTCCATCACCTGCTCAACTCCTTCTTTGCTGCCAATTCAATTCCATAACCATCACAGCTATTACCTCCACTGCAATTCTTTGTAGTTTGAACCCTGCATACTCCAGTTCTGCGACACATACCACGAGCACTAGTTGCACATACACAGCCTTCATATCAAACACCTGAGACTGCTTCATACCATACCATTTTCTGCAGCACCTGCTTACCAGTTTTAGTTCCACCATTGTAACAGTTTCACATAGCCACAATACCCATTCTGTCATAAGCAGCTGGAACTCAAAATCACCATTATCTTCTCAATTTGTTCTCGATATCAACAAGAATTGCAAGCATCAAACCTCCATCTGAATTTTACCACCAACAGAACCGATCTTCTCAATTTCTTCCATTCAACACAGCAGCTCAAAACCCCAATTTCATCTTCTCAGATTCAACAGCTTCAAACCCATTACAGCAACCATCATCTCCAATTTTGAAACCAACCTGAACCCATCTCAATTTGGTTGCTCAACAGTGCCATCTGTATCATCCTCGACCCCTTGGCAAAGCGTTCCGCTTCTCTCTCAATCTGTAATTTATCTCGATCTGTGGCTTAAAACAGCTTCAAATCACTCTCCATTTGCCTGATTCAGTACCACATACCCTAACTTCTTCTTCCTCACTGATTCATTCCCTCTGCTTTCTGTTGATAAACCAGGACCCATCATAAACCGCACCTTCTTCCCTGTCTCTTCTCTTGACAGTAACAGCAGCCATGGCTGTTTTGTTTCTCTTAAATTCAGAGAAACTGAATTTCTCGATATAGGGTTGAGGTTATAGGAGTTGGGTCCGGATATGGGTGTTAGATGCGGGTTCGGGTCCGGATATGGGTGCTAGATGCGGGTATGCCCCATGGGTGTGGGTATATGGGTCAGATTTAGACACCCCACTAATTAGCAACCCCATATGATATTTATATCTACTCATGATGATACGGGACACCCAGATGGCACCCCTTAACTTGAATTGTCCTTTCTTTAGTACTCCTCTGAGAGAGTTGCCCTTTAACCATGGCTCGTCTCCCTATGAAATGACAATTTTGCCCTTTTTGCTCAAATTGGATGATTTCTTCTCCTTTTCCTCCGTGCGACTCCAGAGTACCTAATATCTCAAAAACACCCGTAAAATACATAATTTACAAGAAAAATAGCAAAGAAAGCATAAACTCTTAGATAGTAAATTAGGTGTATTCTACACCTATCAACTTTCCACTTCCTGGATACAGTATTCTCCTACAAATTCACTGTGTGATCTTTTATTCTCAGTAAAATGAATTACATGAATCTTCCTAGTTAAGAGATCATGAAATCTACAAGTGTAGTTGCAGGAATTCCTACACTACACCCTTATTAAGAATTTGTAATATTCAACTAAGATTTGAAGATTAAAAACGACACTTTACTATTTGATTTCCATAAATGTTTTACAACAAATATAAGAACTCATAAATAGAACTTTCTTTCTAGAGTTTCTCTTTCCTCAAGACTTTCTCAACTCTCAAAAATACATCATCCCTTTCTGGATCTATTGGGACCCTTTATATAGGAAATTACATAGTGGATGACAACTAAGTTTTCCTTTTATTTCGGATCCAATCTGCGATCTTATCGCGGTAATCACAATGTTCAGTCTCGCGACCTTTGTAACTATCGCGAGACAAACATGTTCGTCTCATGTTTCTTCAATTGTCAGCCTTTACGTCATTCTTTTGTGTTACTCGTCAAGTGTTGTTGATGAACTCGCGATATTCTCGCAGAAATGTTATTAATGTTGTAGGAATATTTGGGATTCTCGCAGAAGTGTCGTTGCTATCGCAAGAATATTGTTGTGGCGATATTTTGGTCCTACATCTTGCCTCTTCTCATGTTTTTTTCTGCGAAGAAGAGAAGATCATGAGAATTGAATCTGTTATAATGCCGCAACTCTTTATCTTTTTACATTCTTCTATTTTGACACGTTTCTGTATCCTTCGCCAGCTGTCTCCACGTACTTTTTCTTCCATTCAATCTTTGACATGTCCTTTTAAACCGTTGCGATCTGACCGTTCACGTCCTCTCGTTGCATTAATTGCATTTATTTTCTCGAGAAATTTCTTCTTCTATAAATACTCATTTCAATCTTTCCTTTTCCTCTTTTTATTTTCTTCTTCTTTTTCTGCATAACCTCTCTGCAAGTTTACTGTTCTTTCGCAAATTGCGCGTCTGCTATCGCAGTGATTTCTTCCTTATTTTTTCGATCTTTTTCCTTCATTCCCATACTTTTAAGATGGTTGCTGCTGGTGCTAAAAATTTGGTTGCTTTTTAATGAGATGCAAGAAAAGCTCAAAGACAAAGGTTTTACCTTGTCTACAATTCCAAATTTAAACCTAAATCCGAACTTTCTCTCAAATTATTTACTGAATATCAATGTTCTCGCGAGAAAATTATAGTATCGCTAGGTCAACTTGAAGCTGGTCTTCCCATTCCTCTCTACGACCCGGAACTTCCATTATTCTATCAAATAATTTCTCACGAGAAGTTCTCGCGAGCAGTATATCAGCTGGGTGGGGATTGTATTAGATTATTGCTTGAATATACTTCTCGCGGAGCCAATAAAGAATCTCGCTACCATGGTTCTGCGAAGAATCCTCAATTCAAGGATGTTCCAATCATTCCTGTGATGTATACTGTAGATAATTTCTTTGAAAATTACAAGATAGTTCCTATAAAGAGGGATAACACTTGCTGGGGTGTTCGCTTGAAGAAAAAGAAGGTCGCTGATGATAAAGCTCTTATGCTAGATATTGATTGGTATACTAACACCAATCAAGGTCCTCGCCATTCCAGCGATGACAAGTGGTTTATTTTTCCTTTAATTTTAGAGGGTCCATATATTTCTGGTTCCCATGCTTTGCCTGCAAATCTCGTGGAGTATCAACCATGGGTGTTTCACTGGCCTGAAGAAAATACAGAAGTATGCTCTCCTTAACTCTTTGCATAACAAGTTATTTTTATTTATTTTTCCTTAGTTTTTATATCTAGAAGCTCTCTCTAATTATGCCTTTTTATTAGATTGAGAGATTGAAGGCCAACTATGAGAAATTTAGGAAACATGCTACTCGTTCTGCTCTTCAATTACTCACGGATGAAGTAAGAAATATTTCTTTATAATTTTCAACAATATATTGTTGCCCCTATTTCTTATCTTTATCTGTGCTCGCAGGTAATTGAAGAATTAGAACCATTAGAACCAAAACCCAAGGCGAAACCTTCAGCTGATCGCAAGGGGAAATATGCTGCTCCTTCTAAAGGGAAACCCACTGCTTCTCGCAATGAGGAATCTGGTGGTCCTCCCCCAAGAGAAAAATAACCCCACTCTCTTCTTCTTCAATTCCTCAACCTATTCCAGAAGATTTAAATGTTGATTTTGAGGAAAATAATACTGATGATGATACTGGCGTCCCTTCCATAAAGGATTCTTCTTCTTCTGAGTCTGCCATGGCTCATCTATCCAAACTTTTTGGCGATGCTACACATGGAATCACAAATGAGTATGGAGATGAAGCTCTTAATGGGATATCTCAGGCACTCGCTAAGGTCTGCGATGCCCCCATTTTATCTGACAATAACTCTCTTCGCGGGGTCTCAAGATCGCTGACTCCAAGTTTTTTAAACTCTCTTGGTATCCTGGTATGTTTTCTCTTGTTCATCTTATTTACGTATTTATTTCTTCACCAAAATTCTCCGTAAAATGGGAAGGTCCTTACATAGTCACGAAAGCATACAACAGTGGGTACCACAAAGTCATTAGAGAGGACGGAGGAAAACTAGAAACGGTCATCAATGGGAAATGGCTTAAGGCATACTACGCCTGACCTCCGCCTCGCCCCGCCGTATCACAATCATGGATAGCCAGGCATCTTTCCACTTTCTTCCATACCATAAATATCGAGTCTTTTCTTTTATTCAATTGCAAATCAATAAAATTCTCTTGTTCTTTCAAAAAAAAAGTACATAAAAAAAGAGGGAGAAAAGAAAGAAAATGCAAGAGCATGTTTAAAGCCCAGAAAAGGACCAAACATCTCACAACCACATAACTCAGAAAAGACCATCCAAAAGATTGTAATCTCTGGAAAGCATCATCTTTAGCCGACTTTGACTCAGTCTTGTTCTTCAAGTTCCGGATTGACTCTTCCACTTTCCGTGACTCCATGACCAGAGCTTTCTTCTCCTTCAGAATAGCTTTTGTAGCAGGGACCACGCCAGCAAGAATTCCGGCCTTGTCAACTTTCACAATCTCAAGACGATATTGCAACCAACTAATGTTGAACTTCAGAAATTTACAGGTAGACACCATGTTCTCCCACTTCTGAATAGTTACTTCCGCGACGGCACGAATAGACGTACTCTCCATCTCAACAACCATCGGAAGGAGACAATTCACCATAGAAACTAAAGCAGATGAACAATATTGCACCACGTTCCTGGTGGCAATATGGCCATATACACTCCATATCTTTGTATAAATAGTTACGAATTCTTTCGCACCAGAAACCCACCAACGTTTCGGTAATTAGAGGAAAGGCACCTCATGCGGGTTCCGAGCGACAAACATGCATTGGGATACTCATAGCAAGAAATTCCCAAGTCAGCATTCTCCAGATCTGCAGCGGCTGGCAGGATCGATCTCGAATAAAAAGGGGTGACCAAATCATCTTCATCAATGACGGTAACGCACGCCCCAACGGGATATCTCTGCATAGAAGGAGCGCTTTCATTATTCATTGGAAAAATAAAGAAACTATTGCTTCATCAATGACGGAACATACCGGTATAATTTTGTTGACCCGAACGACTCGAGTGGGAAAATTGTCACAAGAGTCAAGCCTGGCACGTTTGGTTGGAAAAACTGGCAGGCTCAAGAACGATTCACTTCTGATCGACTTGATAGAAGTTGGACCTGAAAAAATCTTCGTTGAAAACCGGGAAGACGACACAATTTCACCAGGCGTAAATACTATAGAAACCCTAAAGGAAGAGAGAGAAACGCAGGCTGAATAGGCGGAACATGATGGAATCACGGCCGGGAAATCCACCTCAAATGAAACGCCTCATCAAAACCCCAATGAAATCTAGGCGAGATATGAGGGTATGATACTTTAATGTTTAAAAGAGGAAATAATTTCCAATTGGCATCGAACAAGAAATAATAGGGCTTCAAAAACAAATCGCAACTGTGCCAGGCCGCCCATGCATATCGTGCCTCATCAAACCATGCCTTGCCGTGACCACATCAAGCCGTCTGCTTCATTTCCTTGGACTCGTGAGCCGAGACGTCCACTTGCTTTGCCTTCCAAGACCGCGCCCCTTGCCTCTGAGATGTACGAACAGACCAAGCCGCCAACCTTCATCTCATTGCTCCACGGTCTGCATCCCCAATACAACCTATGCAGGGCCTCCAACATGGGAAGCAAAACTCTCTTTACCACTCAAAAAGGTTAGTCAGATTCTCCTAACCGTCTTTGCAATGATTTACTTCTCTAGTCCGTCCTTGTCTGTCACCATCATATGCTTACCTCGCAACAAGGCTCATATTCCGAGCTAAGCAGGGGAATTAATGTTAATGGTGGTTTTTAGCGTAGGGTTAAAATCGTAAAATACTAAACCCTAACAGAAAGTGACGCCACCACATTTAAGTAATAAGTATTTATTAGGCGCATTTACTGAAATCTTTAATGTGTCTGTCAATAATTATCGGGGTATCTTTTTCATTGTTGATTAGGGTTACGACAAGCAAACCCTAATTCCCACGTGTGCCAATGGAAAACCATGCCATCCACACTGAAAGCGCCAAAGCATGCCAACCATGCTAGCCGCACATCTGTGCCAATGGAAAACCATGCCAGCCACATCGACCGTGCAAAAGCATGCCAACCATGCTAGCCACACCTCTGTGCCAATGGAAAACCATGCCAACCACACCGACCGTGCCAAAGCATGCCAACCATGATAGCCGCACCTCTGTGCCAATGGAAGACCATGTCAGCCACACTGACCGCACCAAAGCATGCCAACCATGCTAGCCGCACCTCTGTGCCAATAGAAAACCATGCCAGCCACACCGACCGCGTAAAGCATGCCAACCATGCTACCCGCACCTCTGTGCCAATGGCAAACCATGTCAGCCACACCGACCATGCCAAAGCATGCCAACCATGCTAGCCGCACCTCTGTGCCAATGGAAAACCATGCCATCCACACCTACCGCGCAAAATCATGCCAACCATGCTAGCCGCACCTCTGTGCCAATGGAAAACCTTGCCAGCCACACCAACCGCGCCAAAGCATGCCAACCATGCTAGCCGCACCACTGTGCCAATGGAAAAACCATGCCATCCATAGCTACCGTGCTATGCCAAGCGCACCTCGCCATGGCCCCATGCCAACTTAGTTGCGCCACCATGATGGCCTTCCCTACGCGGCTACCAAAACGAAGACATGCAACAATCAACGGATTCCCTTCAATCCCAGGAGCAAATCCTGGCCCTATAAGGTTATCAAACGACCTTTGGCCCAAAACCCCAACTTGGTCAGCACCTAGCAAAAGCTAGCCACGCCATGCGCCCATGGAAAACCATTAGCCCCAAATGCCAAGCCAAAACCGCACCTAGCCAAAGCTAGCCACGCCATGCGCCCATGGAAAACCCTTGGCCCCGCATGCCAGGCTAAAACCGCACCTAGCCAAAGCTAGCCACGCCATGCGCCCATGGAAAACCCTTGGACCCACATGCCAAGCCAAAACCGCACCTAGCCAAAGCTATACAGGTCATACACCTATGCCAAACCCTTGGCCCCGCATGCCAAACCAAACCACGCCAAGGTATGCCATGCTCACCTAGCCGTGCCACCATGCTGGCCTTCCCTACACGTCTACCAAAAACGAAGGCGTGCGATAATCAACGCTCCCCTTCAATCCTAGGAGCAAATCCTAGTCATCCGAGGTTACCAGATGACACATGGTAACCTTTGGCCCGAAACCCACGCCAAACCACGCCAAGGCATGCCACACCAACCTAAGTGCGCAAAGGCATGCCATGCTAGCTGTGCCACCTTGTTGGCCTTCTCTATGCGGCTACCAAAACAAAGTCAGACAACAATCAACGGTTTCCCTTCATTCTTAGGAGAAAATCCTAGCCATCCGAGGTTACCAGACGACGCATGACAACCTTTGGCCCAAAAACCTAAGTTTGGCCATGCCAAACCATTCCATGCCAATGGCATGCCAACCCATCCCATGCCAATGGCATGCCAACCCATCCGCACCACCATGTTGGCCTTCCCTATGTGGCCACCAACAAGCGAAAGCGTGCAACGATCAACGGCTACCCTTCCTCTTAAGATGCAAAATCTCGACCGTCGAAGGTCACCAAGCTACCAAGTTTCCCAAGCTCAACTTGCCATGAAACAACGACGTGCCACATGTTTTTCACAAAAACACTCGAGATATCAAACACATATCACAAACTGGGGGATCCTTTTTAGGTATTGGTTTGGTGGTTTACAGCGTGCGACGTACACTACGCCCATCATAAGGAAGTATTATAAGGAAAGGAGGTTAGTAAATACAGGGAGTTAAAGGTGAAATATGCATGGGACATCAATTCCATACGTTAACAGTTTTATGGAACATCAATTCCATACATTAACACTTTTATGGAACATCAATTCCATGCGTTAACACTTTTATGGAATATCAATTCCATGCATACGGTTACCACCCCCTCTCATTTACTTCCTCATTCCTTAATGAGACCAGTGTATGTTTCACTCTGACTTGTATAAATAGATATTACCTATTTCCACATAACAACAAGTTCATTCGGGATATACAACACTCAGAAAATACTTACTTGCTAGCCTTCCCACTTTTCTGATACAAGTCGTAGTAACACAACTACTCTTCTAGAATCAACTATTCTAGTCTCATCACTTTCCTTGCTTCCCTCCCCAAAACCAACCCATTCTCCTCCACTTTGTGACCGAAGCAAGTCTGGAACACCATTTCTTGGTTTAGGTCAGACTTGTACAAATTGATCTCTCAAATCTAAAGTACTCCCTTGCAGTACATTGTTTAGGGTTTAAATTGTTTCTCACCTTCACACCCGAAATTACCGAAATCAGCAGAAACCATTTTCACCTACAAACAATAGGAACCCCTCATGATTCTTTGATAAAGTTTATCAACATGGGCTAGAACTTAATCCTGCTAAATCAAAAAGTCACCCAAACCATAAGGGTTCACAACATATTATGGGATCGAATATCAAGGTAATAAAACCGAAATCAAACATCCCATAAACATCCATAGCAAATAAATAGAGCGTTAAAGCATCGGCTATGTAAATCAAAAACTATCACAAGAAAAATTATAAATCAAATAATTTTATGCATAATAGTTTTTATTCATAATAGACTTATACAATCAATGAAAGAAATCAAAAATTGATGTCTATTTTTCTAATAAAACTCAGTCCTTCATATCAGTGCCACATGAAGGTGGGTTTCTACTTTCATTCTTCAGCTTGTGAATCTCTTCAAGTAGAAAACCTTGTTTCTTGACCAAAACCTCTTGTAGGTGAGAAATTTTCGTGAAGGATTCTGTGAGAGCATGTAGTTCTGTTTTTGATTGAACACAAAAGAGTGTCAATGCTTCAATACACTGATCTTTCTTCAGCGTATTCTCTCTTTCCTTCTTGCTAAGCCATTCTCCCTTTTTGATTTTACTCCTAATCTCAAGAGAAGACCCTGGCTTAATCTTAGGTTGATCATTTTGATCTATCATTTTTTCGTACAAAGATGTTAGATCCAGACTCATGGTTCGAACAAGAAAATACCACAAAGAGAGGAGGATCTCTTTTTATTTCTCATACTTCCGAAAATATAATATTTCGAAAGATACGAATATGTCAAATATTTTCAATCACTAGATTTTATTTCCATAATCTACACAAAAAGTGCCTTGTTTTTGTTCTTCCTCACTTTAAATTGGCACACATGGTGAGGAAAGAATTCTAATACCGATCAGATGGTATTAGTATGAGATTTTCTCTCATTATGGAACTTTGAAAAACCCGAGTGTTCTTGATCTAGAATCACATGAGAAATTCTCCTCTTGCTACCTAGAACTAGCGACGTATCTTGATATTGACTTGGGTTGTCTATGAGAAATTCTCCTCTTGCTACCTATAACAATCAAAGGATTATGTAAGTCATTCAAGACATACATATGCATAATTCCTAACAGGTTTAGTAATAAAAGTATTACATACTCCATAAGTATTTTCCACCACAAACTCCTGACGTAGTCAAATCCTGCCATTACGTTAATTGAATCATTAACAAGATACAAATCTTATAGGATGGATCGCACCAAACACAGATTGTTAGATCTTTTCGTGTTTGCCTGCTCTGATACCAATTAAAATTCGAGGGTACCCAAATATACCTCAAGCTAAAACTCTTCCTTCCTATAAGTCCTTTCTCCAAAAGTGATTGTCTATGGACTGAGTCGAGACAATGCAACTAATCGGTTCACACTTCGTGTGATCGTCTATGGATACGATATCGAGACAATACAACAATGAAGTATGTTTACTTGATACAAGGTTCGGACTTAACCAAACTCAATAGGATTCGCGTACCAAGTAAATAAGAATTAACGTTTGTGCAATTTACTTTAATTATAATGCGAAAATATAAAGTAAATGACACTGCAAGATTTTGTTAACGAGGAAACCGCAAATGCAGAAAAAACCCGGGACCTAGTCCAGAATTGAATACTCTCAGGATTAAGCCGCTATACAAAATAAACCAACTTCGTATAGTTGAGACCAAGCAACTAAACCTATATTTCACCTAGTTCCGCCTGTATTCCCACGCCTCCAACCTGTAAACAATTCACGTACTTGGACTAATTCATTTGGTTCGTATTCCAAACAGTAAAGGAACAACAAATCTGTTTGGTATCAACTCTCTTCAACCAAGTGATATGAGTTGCACAAAGTCTCTTATGTTTATCTTAACATAAACTCCCTTGCCAAGTTCCAAGATCTATCTTATGTTCAATCACCAAAAGTCAATCGGTAAGATTAAGCCAACAACACTCTTAATCCAAAGAATTGTGTTGATGCCGATCTTCTCAATTAACCAATCCAACCTACCACAAGGATAAACTGATTATTAATTGGATC